>BSQZ01000030.1:5032500-5240000 GCA_033239005.1 Lamellibrachia satsuma | reverse complement strand
TCAACTAGCCCCAGGTTCCCCTACCTACAAAGCAAGGCTATAGTGTTCAACTAGCCTCAGGTTCCCCTACTTACAAAGCAAGATTGGAGTGTTCAACTAGGCCCAGGTTCCTCTACTTACAAAGCAAGGTTATAGTGTTCAACTAGCCCCAGGTTCCCCTACTTACAAAGCAAGGCTGTAGTGTTCAACTAGCTCCAGGTTCCCCTACTTACAAAGCAAGGCTATAGTGTTCAACTAGCCCCAGTTTCCCCTACTTACGAAGCAAGGCTACAGTGTTCAACTAGCCCCAGGTTCCCCAACTTACAAAGCAAGGCTATAGTGTTCAACTAGCCCCAGGTTCCCCTACTAACAAAGCAAGGCTATAGTGTTCAACTAGCCCCAAATTCCCCTACTTACAAAGCAAGGCTATAGTGTTCAACTAGCCTCAGGTTCCCCTACTTACAAAGCAAGGCTATAGTGTTCAACTAGCCCCAGGTTCCCCTACTTACAAAGCAAGGCTATAGTGTTCAACTAGCCTCAGATTCCCCTACTTACAAAGCAAGGCTATAGTGTTCAACTAGGCCCAGGTTCCCCTACTTAAGAAGCAAGGCTACAGTGTTCAACTAGCCCCAGGTTCCCCAACTTACAAAGCAAGGCTATAGTTTTCAACTAGCCCCAGGTTCCCCTACTAACAAAGCAAGGCTATAGTGTTCAACTAGCCCCAAGTTCCCCTACTTACAAAGCAAGGCTATAGTGTTCAACTAGCCTCAGATTACCCTACTTACAAAGCAAGGCTATAGTGTTCAACTAGCCTCAGGTTCCCCTACTTACAAAGCAAGGCTATAGTGTTCAACTGGTCCCAGGTTCCCCTACTTACAAAGCAAGGCTATAGTGTTCAACTAACCTCAGGTTCCCCTACTTACAAAGCAAGGCTATAGTGTTCAACTAGCCCCAGGTTCCCCTACTTACAAAGCAAGGCTATAGTGTTCAACTAGCCTCAGGTTCCCCTACTTACAAAGCAAGGCTATAGTGTTCAACTAGCCCCAGGTCCCCCTACTTACAAAGCAAGGCTATAGTGTTCAACTAGCCCCAGGTTCCCCTACTTACAAAGCAAGGCTATAGTGTTCAACTAGCCTCAGGTTCCCCTACTTACAAAGCAAGGCTATAGTGTTCAACTAGCCCCAGGTTCCCCTACTTACAAAGCAAGGCTATAGTGTTCAACTAGCCTCAGGTTCCCCTACTTACAAAGCAAGGCTATAGTGTTCAACTAGCCTCAGGTTTCCCTACTTACAAAGCAGGTGGTCTCACAATTACAAATGGAGAACCAAGCTGTTTAGAAAGCCGCTTGTCATCACAACTAAGATATATGCGAACATTTACTGAGGTCGAATACTTGGGTTCGAAACATAAAAACATCAAGATGAATCATCTCAGTAGAACACCTTCCAAAAACTTAGACCCACCCTATTAATGGTTCATCCCACTGTCAACACTAAACCATCTTCACTCGGTAGACTTAGATCCACCCTATCAATGGTTCATCCCACTGTCAACACTAAACCTTCTTCACTCGGTAGACTTAGATCCACCCCACAATGGTTCATCCCACTGTCAACACTAAACCGTTTTCACTCGGTAGAAACTTCACGCAATCATGTGTTTTCCGTTCTTCTTAGGACGTAAATATTAATTGTATCTTATTTATATTAATAAACAAATGCACAACTAGATATCTTGCAAGACATTACAATAACCATCTCAGAATAAGTAGCAGGAGCCAAACGCCCCCCGATTGAAGAGCGGTAGACGGTATCAGTGCAGTAGGCGTTACAAACAAATTATGGGAAAGACAGCATAGACCACACTGGTCCTTTGTCAAGGTGAGTCACTGCCATTCGTGAATTAGAATCCCCCTCCCGAGTTGACTGCTCGCCATTGAACGGGTTCAATGTGTTTCAGATTACGCCACGTCGCCAGTGTTGATGTGTTGTTTACTGATTGCGGTGGTTGCCTGGCTTCCTGTTGATCATATGTTATACTTATAGACGACGAAACTCTCCTCTTGTATGGAATCCATTCAATCGTACGTTCAGCTGTGCGACCTCACAAGTACACCTTAATGCCGTACAAGCGTGCTGCTTAACTGCAGGTGTCAGCCCTCACAACGGCTGCGTTATAGCTAATTGTTATACTTGATAACGAGTGCACGTCCGTCTCGACGTGAAATGTTTGCGATCACTCCGTCCCTACAGCTGCGACCATAGAACTATTTTGTCCGTCCAATTTTACCATATAAAGCAAGTATGCGGGGAACTGACAAAATCCGAAACGTACATACTGGAGGTGGAGTATGAAAACTTGGCCCGTGCCCGGTAAATGGCGGCGGCCCGGGCGATCGAGGCGCCTCCTTTCACCGAGGCGCCTGGCCTCGGTGGAACAGTCCATGTGTAGGCGTTATTATAAAAGGCTATTTACAAGGTACAATATGTGGCTAGATGGTCGCTGGACAGTTCTGCCCGAGGTATGTGGGGAAAACATTAGCATAACGTGGCTAGAACGCTTGGTCCTTGTGGGCGTAGCTGTGACGTGTTTGCTGTGGCAGAGATAACGCTTGGCCCTTGTTGGCGTAGCTGTGACGTGTTTGCTGTGGCAGAGAGAACGATTGGCCCTTGTTGGCGTAGCTGTGACGTGTTTGCTGCGGTAGAGAGAACGTCTTCAGAGATAAACCGAGCATTGCGCGTTTTTGAGGGAGGATGAAGGGAAGGAGAGAAATGCGTGACGGAGAGATCACAACAAGATGGTTTAACGTGTGAGCTGCCTGCGACCAGCATTGATTGTAATAAGAGTTTATTTGTAACTGTGTAGCATCAATTGGTGTGGTTGTGAGAAGACGAATTCTCTCTGCTGTTGTTGTTGTCTGATTAAAATCTACACATTGTAGACGAACATGGAGTCTTCTAAGTATCTGTGAAATACGCTATATCGCTTAGTTTCTACTACCACGGTTATTGATTGTCATTAAGCTAACACTGAACTAAGCAGAGTGACGCCAATGACTAGATAACCACCACCATCACCGTTAGACTAGCTTCTTTCTGAAGGCGGCTTGTCCGAACATTGATAAGTCAGGCTTTTAAATAACTTCTCGGTCCGGCGTCCTGGTCTGGCTGCCATACTCCACCGTCCAAAGTACAAAATTGTCATACTCCACTTTAACATATACATGCCTGTCATATGTCTATCCTGGCGACGTGCTCGAACTAGCGTCACTTGACAACGTCACTGTTTATTATCTGTTTTGGTAACCTTTGTAATAGTTCATCTGACTTCGGCTGTCACAATAATATTATCGTGTATGCTCAGAAGAAAAAGCACACTGACAGTATACAAATCTAACTGCACGAGACGTCTGTTTAATGGCGCGGTATCAGGTGTTTACCAAGTCATTATAAAACTGAATATGTGTTGACTCGCCTGCAATATAATTCATTTACAGACCCCTGTGTACTTGGCCCAGACTATGCATTGAAAACTTTGCAATGTGATTTCTGAACTAGGTTTGACGACGTTAATTACAGACTCGTCTCTACCGCGTCACGCAAAGACGTGCCGGGATCTTACAATAATGTGGAACCAAATGAGCTATTGTGAGCTGTGTACATTACGCGATAGTTGCAGTCATGACCCGTATTAGTTCAATGACATACACGCGCACGTTGCTTCTCGCACGTAGGCCATCATTGGTCATCGATTTTGTGATTGATTATTCCTATGTAGGACAACTGTAGCGCCACCTAGTGATAACTATTATTCACACAACGGTGTTGTCACGTGTCCACTTTTTCCGTCCCGTCCAATATGCCTATGTTGTATAAGCATGACTCACAATAAAAGTTCAGTGACATTTTAAAGGGCATTGGATGCGCCCCTTAAATCCGCGTTTTTCTTGAGTACTAGACACACCACTGAACATCGCGGTTTGTAAGAATTATACACGACGCGTGTGAGTGTGTACCGGGTCCGAGTGACGACTACAGACAGTGGCAGTGTGTACCGGGTCCGAGTGACGACTACAGACAGTGGCAGTGTGTACCGGGTCCGAGTGACGACTACAGACAGTGGCAGTGTGTACCAGGTCCAAGTGACGACTTCAGACAGTGGCAGTGTGTACCGGGTCCGAGTGACGACTACAGACAGTGGCAGTATGTACCAGGTCCAAGTGACGACTTCAGACAGTGGCAGTGTGTACCGGGTCCGAGTGACGACTACAGACAGTGGCAGTATGTACCAGGTCCAAGTGACGACTTCAGACAGTGGCAGTGTGTACCGGGTCCGAGTAACGACTACAGACAGTGGCATTGTGTACCGGGTCCGAGTGACGACTACAGACAGTGGCAGTATGTACCGGGTCCAAGTGACGACTTCAGACAGTGGCAGTGTGTACCGGGTCCGAGTAACGACTACAGACAGTGGCATTGTGTACCGGGTCCGAGTGACGACTACAGACAGTGGCAGTGTGTACCGGGTCCGAGTGACGACTACAGACAGTGGCAGTGTGTACCGGGTCCGAGTGACGACTACAGACAGTGGCAGTGTGTACCGGGTCCGAGTGACGACTACAGACAGTGACAGTGTGTACCGGGTCCGAGTGACGACTACAGACAGTGACAGTGTGTACCGGGTCCGAGTGACGACTACAGACAGTGACAGTGTGTACCGGGTCCGAGTGACGACTACAGACAGTGGCAGTGTGTACCAGGTCCGAGTGACGACTACAGACAGTGGCAGTGTGTACCGGGTCCGAGTGTCGACTACAGACAGTGGCAGTGTGTACCGGGTCCGAGTGACGACTATAGACAGTGACGGGGAGTACCGGGTCCGAGTGACGACTACAGACAGTGACAGTGTGTACCGGGTCCGAGTGACGACTACAGACAGTGGCAGTGTGTACCAGGTCCGAGTGACGACTACAGACAGTGGCAGTGTGTACCTGGTCCGAGTGACGACTACAGACAGTGGCAGTGTGTACCGGGTCCGAGTGACGACTACAGACAGTGACAGTGTGTACCAGGTCCGAGTGACGACTACAGACAGTGGCAGTGTGTACCGGGTCCGAGTGACGACTACAGACAGTGACAGTGTGTACCGGGTCCGAGTGACGACTACAGACAGTGGCAGTGTGTACCGGGTCCGAGTGACGACTACAGACAGTGGCAGTGTGTACCGGGTCCGAGTGACGACTACAGACAGTGGCAGTGTGTACCGGGTCCGAGTGACGACTACAGACAGTGGCAGTGTGTACCGGGTCCGAGTGACGACTACAGACAGTGGCAGTGTGTACCGGGTCCGAGTGACGACTACAGACAGTGGCAGTGTGTACCGGGTCCGAGTGACGACTACATACAGTGGCAGTGTGTACCGGGTCCGAGTGACGACTACAGACAGTGGCAGTGTGTACCGGGTCCGAGTGACGACTACAGACAGTGGCAGTGTGTACCGGGTCCGAGTGACGACTACAGACAGTGGCAGGGTGTGACAACGTCCAAGAAACTATGCAGTTGTCATACTGTTATTAACACAGATCCGTCTTTTCAAAGTTTAATTGGTTTCAAAATCTAACAAATCAGTTTTGTTCGATAACTCTATATGATAGAAGTTGGCTGACACTGTGTGACACAATGGCGATGTGTGTTGACTGACACCGTGTGACACAATGGCGAAGTGTGTTGACTGACACCGTGTGGCACACTGGCCATGTGTGTTGACTGACACCGTGTGACACAATGACGATGTGTGTTGGCTGACACCGTGTGACACAATGACGATGTGTGTTGACTGACACCGTGTGGCACACTGGCGATGTGTGTTGACTGACGCCGTGTGACACAATGACGATGTGTGTTGGCTGACACCGTGTGACACAATGGCGATGTGTGTTGACTGACACCGTGTGGCACACTGGCGATGTGTGTTGACTGACACCGTGTGACACAATGACGATGTGTGTTGACTGACACCGTGAGGCACACTGACGATGTGTGTTGGCTGACACCGTGTGGCACACTGGCGATGTGTGTTGACTGACACCGTGTGACACAATGGCGATGTGTGTTGGCTGACACCGTGTGACACAATGGTGATGTGTGTTGACTGACACCGTGTGACACAATGGTGATGTGTGTTGGCTGACACCGTGTGACACAATGGCGATGTGTGTTGACTGACACCGTGTGACACAATGGCGATGTGTGTTGGCTGACACCGTGTGACACAATGGCGATGTGTGTTGACTGACACCGTGTGACACACTGGCGATGTGTGTTGGCTGACACCGTGTGACACAATGGTGATGTGTGTTGACTGACACCATGTGACACAATGGCGATGTGTGTTGACTGACACCATGTGACACAATGGCGATGTGTGTTGGCTGACACCGTGTGACACAATGGCGATGTGTGTTGACTGACACCGTGTGACACAATGGCGATGTGTGTTGGCTGACACCGTGTGACACAATGGTGATGTGTGTTGGCTGACACCGTGTGACACAATGGTGAAGTGTGTCGGCGCACATCCATTCATTGCTCGATTTTAAACTCGAGATCTACTCGTCCTGCTGTCGGCAGCCAGTGCAGCTGGACGAGAAGTGGTGTTGTTTGGTGGCAGAATTTCTTGGCGCCTTCCACCTGGCGGACCGCCCATTCTGTACTATCTGCAGCCGTTGAATGTGTTTGCGAGCCAGTCGGTGGAGCAAAGCATTACCATTGTCAAGTCAGCTGGTGACAAACGCATTGACAATTTGTTCCGTCGGTCGATGGGTCGCGTAGCGCCTGATCGTTGCATTATATTCCGTAGGTTGGCAATAGCAGAATTGCACACCGCTGTCACGTGCGACGTATTCCATTGTCATCCTGGCATCGAACAGGACGCCAATATGTTTGCTCATTTTGAGTAAGTTATCGCCAATGCGCACAGCGTGTAGTTCTATTTTCTTAAGCTGTCTTGGACAAACCCTCCCCCCGGACATAACCTCCTCGGATATAACCCTCTCGGAAAAAACCTCATTACATGACCCCTGCCGGACGAAACCCCAAAGGTGGGACTGGGGTTGAGATCGCTGCGACACACGCCTCTAGTGTATTTATCGGTCTTTACCAAGCCATCGACGAGGGATTTTCCACCAGCAGGGGAGTCGGTTGACTCGTTCTTAGGGGCCATGCATAAAGTACGTCACGCTATTTTTGTGACCGTCCCACCCCATTGTCACGCCTCGTACCGCTACAATACACGGCCTATTCATTTCTATGGACGGATTGAATAGTTCAGATAACTGCACGCGCCGGTCGCCTCGTTGCTAACCTGTAATTACAGACCGCCACACGCGTAAGTCACACACAACAAGAACACGTCGGCACACGCATCCATATGTCCACGGAGTGTCTACAGCGACACGTTATATATAAGTTACTGTAACAGCGGAGGTAAAGACAAAGTCACATATATTGGCACTGATAGCGTGACACATCTCACCAATCTAATGTCTTCGTGTAGTGCGCGCATGTGTTTGTGTGAGTGTGTGTGTGTGTGTGTGTGTGTGTGTGTGTGTGTGTGTGTGTGTGTGTGTGTGTGTGTGTGTGTGTGTGTGTGTGTGTGTGTGTGTGTGTGTGTGTGTGTGTGTGTGTGTGTGTGTGTGTGTGTGTGTGTGTGTGTGTGTGTGTGTGTGTGTGTGTGTGTGTGTGTGTGTGTGTGTGTGTGTGTGTGTGTGTGTGTGTGTGTGTGTGTGTGTGTGTTTCAATTATTATACTTAATTTATACTACTTAAGTATAATACTGTATAATACAATGGTTATGCTTAATTTATAATACTTAAGTATAATACTGTGTTTCAACAGTATTATACTTAATTTGTGATGCAGCTAATTATGGGGAGAATCAAAGCAGACAATGGTGTCCCTATGTCCTCCGAAGCGGCGTTGTTGGGAAATTATTAGCAAACCCCCAGTTGTTAATCGGTTGCACACGCCGCACACGCCGCACACGCCGCACACGCCGCACACGCCACACACAGGCACACACAGGCACACGCCGCACACGCCGCACACAGGCACACGCCGCACACGCCGCACACAGGCACACGCCACACACAGGCACACGCCACACACAGGCACACGTCACACACAGGCACACGCCGCACACGCCGCACTCGCTGCACACAGGCACACATTTCAGTCAGCTAAATATTGACGTAAGTTGAGCGGAAGAGGGTGTTTCCCGCTTTTCCCAGTTATGTCCCGGTTTTCCGTTAGCACTTTCCCGCTTTTCCATGATCAGATGTTGACACCTGTGTATTATATAAAATGTCTACAAACGTGACACGCTGTGACATGTCTCGCTGTGAGAAACATCAGGAAACCCGAGCAACAACTTGTAACATAAGATCTAGACACGATCCGTCAGATAATGGACGTTAATTGAGTAGGCAAAGATAAGATCACCAGATGCGGCAGAGCAGGAACAACAGGTCTACTGAACAACTATGCTGCCCTCTGGCGGTGTATGCGTTGTGGAATTTACAAGGATAAACTTATAACACGGACCTTTCAGATAATTAAAAGAGCTTGAGGTATGTAATTTTGACAAAACTTGTTCAGAATATCAATGACATTATGCCGGTGGCTGTGATTTCTGTATCTGAATTGTTGATGGTCTAGTTTTATCATAATCAGACAAAACGTAAACATGACAACCAATGCACTAATGCATTGAGGTCTGACCTCAGCAGCGATGTATTTAATTTACGTGACAGACGTGACGTCACTGCTGAGTCTATCAGCTTGTGGCGACATCTGCCGTCGTCATAAATCTTGGATTCGCCATTGACGCTGATCTCTCGACGGCGGCACAAGTAGCAAATGTATGCCTGAGTGCGTATTACCACCTGTACCGAATTTCACGCCTACGTGACACACTAACGATTGGTACAACGAAGTGTCTAGTGCATGCATTAGTTACTTCCAGAATTGACAACGCTAGGCTGTACGGAATACCCGACCGTTTACTCAACCGCCTTGAGTTGGTCCAGCACTCGGCGGCCAAACTCCTTGCACACTACGCAGGCGGAGGGAGGTGATTAAAGCGAGTCGGAAGCGTCGGAGTAGAAGCAGCAGCCCTGACAGCGGCTCTACCAGCACCGAACATGACGACCCCCGCACGGCGGAGGGGTCACCGGCCTAGCTCTAGCCGACCTCATCACCGTCAGCGGGGAACATCCAGAAGTACCCTTCGTGACGACCGTTCGTACGGGCGGGGTACGGAACATGTGAGGGACGCGTGACATGCGGATCATGTAAATGATCGTAACGCCCCCCCCCTCCCCCGTGACAATGACCGTGATCGGACGAATTAGACGGGGTGATCGACGTAGCGTGACGGCAGCACTGAAACAACCCCACTGGCTGCCGGTGAAGTGGCGTGTTGAGTACAAACTACTCGTTCTTGTATTCCGCGCCCTTCACGACCGGCTGGTCACAACCGTGAGCGGTACTACCGGCCGCGTTCTTTCTCGCGTGCTGGGCCGACCCTATGGAACACGCTACCCGAAGACCTGCGGCTGACCGAGGACATGAACACTTTCAAAGCTCGTCTTAAGACAAACTATTTTAAGCTCGCCTTTAATGTGTAATCTTTTTATGTCACATTCTATTACCACAATATATTTTATTATTTGCAACTAATATTGTATTGTTTAGTTATTTATTTATTTATTTTATTAACAATTTATTTATTTAACTACCAATGGTACTTTACATTTTATACTTCTATGTGTGGCTTAGTTGTCTAGTTTAGTTTTATTTAGCCAAGTTTTAGAAATATTTAATGTATTATTATTATTTATATTGTAGCATTTTAGTTTTGTACATGTTACAGCCTCTAGTTTGACAGCGGAGTCACTGCTCCCTCACATTTCCGTACGAGGGAGAAATCACGAGAAACGGGGCTGGAGTTGTCCCTGTTGCAATACTACGTCCGATCACGGTCATTGTCACGGGGGAGGGGGGGGCGTTACGATCATTTACATGATCCGCATGTCACGCGTCCCTCACATGTTCCGTACCCCGCCCGTACGAACGGTCGTCACGAAGGGTACTTCTGGATGTTCCCCGCTGACGGTGATGAGGTCGGCTAGAGCTAGGCCGGTGACCCCTCCGCCGTGCGGGGGTCGTCATGTTCGGTGCTGGTAGAGCCGCTGTCAGGGCTGCTGCTTCTACTCCGACGCTTCCGACTCGCTTTAATCACCTCCCTCCGCCTGCGTAGTGTGCAAGATAAATACTCTAGGGGTGGCGTGGAGCAGAAGTCTCAACTTTAGTCCCATCTGCTTTCGGGGGTTCAACCTCCCACATCCCACCATTTTTTGAGAGTTTATATCGCACCTATTCTTAAGCCAACCTACTAACAAACACGTAGGATTTAACGATTCTAAATACGAATTGCATTTAATAATACATCAGTACACGTACAACAAATTAACGCCGAAAACACTGAACTAGAATATTGTCGCAGGAATGAAACTTGTTTTTATGCGCTACGACTGCCCCAGATGCAATATGCCTGGAGGAAGTCAATATGCCTGGAGGAAGTCAATATGCCTGCAGGAAGTCAATATGTCTGCAGGAAGTCAATATGTCTGCAGGAAGTCAATATGCCTACAGGAAGTCAATATGCCTGCAGGAAGTCAATATGTCGTCGCCGGAAGACGGGATATCGCCGCCGGATATGGTTTCCGTAAACGACGCTTATCTCCGCACCCGTATGAATTAATGAAAAAATAAAAGTACGCCTTACTGTTGTCTACGTGGCGATTTACGCGTTAGTTTGTCGCTTGAGCTCAGCGGCAAATACTCCTTACAATCTGCCCATTAAATTCCCTGATGGTGTATTAGTATCTGGAGGGCAGGACACACGTCGACAAAGTGCTACATGGAGTTTATTGGTCGTGCTTGATGCGCCGAAGATCGTTGACTGGTTATCTCCCGTCCACCGTATTCGTTCCATGACGTCGACGTTACTTGCGGTTTACCGAGCCACGAACTCGACACGTGATTCTTGGGTTCAAAGGTCACATGTCATCGAACTCACCATCGCCGATCCGCACCCGTTCACCGCCGTCCCCCGAGGACGAATTAAAAGCCCTTTTCGATCTTGGAGGGGACATATTAAGTAAACTCTTCGGAACGGCAACGGAACATCAAGTTGCCGAATGTCGCCACTGGGTCGAAAAGGTGCGTACAAGTAATCACCGTGTCGTCCACACCATGAACAATTTAATGACCGTGGTTAACCATACATACGGTATTTTAAATTGCAATCGACAACACATGCGTGACATTGAACGTTATGTATCAAAGCTTGAACAGCACGTTTCGTTGTGGATGCAAAGTTACGGTAGAGATATTGAACGTCAAATAGCATTCTTGGACACCGGTCAACGCATCGACGAATCGATATCTAGCTTAGAGAGCATTCATACCCTGTGGTTAAGGGAACTGTTTAAATTTAAACAGCAGCGCGCATCCTTAGAATCTGGTCGGTTGACTGAAATAACCTCCCGATTTGTGAAATGAATAAGATAATACAGGAGGTTCACAGACAGGGATTCTCTGGGTCTCCATTGGAATGGTATTACGAACATGTTCAAATTACCCCTTTGTGGGAGGATAAACTTTAGATTTTACTGCCGACTTGCCGCTCACAGATAACGTTAACTATTCACGTTACTTTTTCTCGAGTTGGCCAGTGGAAAACAAGGATGGCTCCACTGTCCAAATTCAAGTCCCTGATAATGTGGCGTACGATACGCAGAAGGGGGACATGTTTATTCCCCAAACATGCGTGGTACATAATCCGGCAGTTCGTCTTTCAGGGCCAATTTTCAACGAGTACGCGGTACAATGCCCCCAAGGAATTTTGACGAATAAGGTTTCTCCCCACAAACAATGTTTGGTTACTGTACGTCGTCAGGCTGCCCCGGGGACTACGAGACGGGCGGTTTACGAGTGGCGGGCTGGTCTCGCCCCGAGACGGGCGGTTTACGAGTGGCGGGCTGGTCTCGCCCCGAGACGGGCGGTTTACGAGTGTCGGGCTGGTCTCGCCCCGAGACGGGCGGTTTACGAGTGTCGGGCTGGTCTCACCCCGAGACGGGCGGTTTACGAGTGTCGGGCTGGTCTCGCTACGAGACGGGCGGTTTACGAGTGGCGGGCTGGTCTCGCTACGAGACGGGCGGTTTACGAGTGTCGGGCTGGTCTCGCTACGAGACGGGCGGTTTACGAGTGTCGGGCTGGTCTCACCCCGAGACGGGCGGTTTACGAGTGTCGGGCTGGTCTCGCTACGAGACGGGCGGTTTACGAGTGTCGGGCTGGTCTCGCCCCGAGACGGGCGGTTTACGAGTGTCGGGCTGGTCTCGCCCCGAGACGGGCGGTTTACGAGTGTCGGGCTGGTCTCGCTCCGAGACGGGCGGTTTACGAGTGTCGGGCTGGTCTCACCCCGAGACGGGCGGTTTACGAGTGTCGGGCTGGTCTCGCCCCGAGACGGGCGGTTTACGCTGTTTAAGCTAAGGGCATACGGCCAGTCCCGCTGTCATTTCCCGGTAGTGACGTCTAATCTCGTCTACCTTTCTGGTGTTCCGGACGCTAGATCCATAGGGTACCACTGGCCCTTGAATGGGTAGTGTGTGCTTTGAATTGGTTGTGTTTGTTTTGAATTGGTTGTGTGTTTTGAATTGGTTGTGTGTTTTAGGGTTAGCGCCAGATGCAATAATGATGGTCGCCAATAGGAGAATCGTGATCGTGCTCAACGAATGCACCATTAAGTCACGTTGTCGTCCCCGGAAGTCGCTGCCGGATGTCACAAGTTGTTGTTGTTGTCCCCGGAAGTCGCGATATCATCAGAACGAGAACCGTTCTCGACGTCTAAATTGTCAGTTAAGTCTAAATTGATATTTACCCGTATGGTGTTGTGCAACTCTCGCTTGTGAACCGTGCCCTAGTATGTCCTGTCTCGCAGTAAACATCAGTGAAAATAAGACCCTATTCACCTCTTGAAATGTTCTAGCTGTCGTCGAGACATGCGAATTGGGTACACAACCATATTAAAGCTTTCACCGAGACAAGGGATTGCGATATTAGCCAGATACATCACCGTATGTGTACATTAATGTGTCTATTCTGTTGATTTCAGCCGCTGCCAGTCTGGGGTGATATTTTTGTAGGGTTTTCTCCTGGAGGGACATTGTCCAGTTCAGTATATTGACAACTCAAAATTGCAAAATACAATTATTTACATGTTAGGCAATTTAAATAAGTTAAATGATGACAGATCAAACATATTTTTTCAATATCAATTGTTCAATCTCCCACGTACACGCGCCACACTTATAAATCCCGATGTGCCGACTGTCCCGTGCGTATATGTGTATGTGTATGTGCGTGTGCGCGTGTGCGCGTGTGCGCGTGTGCGCGTGTGCGCGTGTGCGCGTGTATGCTGATATTGTTGCCAACAAGAACAAATACATGTGACGCATATGTCAAATATATGGTGCCTTTAACATAAACATTCTGATGAAAAGACAACCCACAAGGCAAGAGTTCGTGCACAGGCCGTGTCAACTAAAGATAACATCTCCTGACGGTGAATGGAGACGTGTGACACGTCCGCTCTCTGTGCCTTATCTCCGCCCAAGTAGTCGCCGGTCGTCTACGGCGTTGTCTGGGCGCATTCGTTCATTCGTTAACTGTGTATGCGATTTTATATAACAGCGGTTTCCGGTGACGCTGCGTGGGGCAGACATGATGAATGTCTACTGTGTAAGTCGTCCTTAGTTTGTTATAACTGATTCATGGTGACTGTGTGGGGCAGACATGACGAATGGGGCTAGGTGGCGTGGTCAGCGGTGGTGTTGTCTGTTCGGATCTCCGGTGGAATTTGTCGTTTTTGCTAACTTATATAATAATTTACCTTGATTACTGATCGGTACACCGATCAAGTACAACATAAAGACCCAGACGGGAGAAACCTGAACGCTATATGCTGAATGCAGCTAAGTAAAATCTGCACTTAGACCAGGCAGATTAAATTTGTATTTCCCGCCCTTTGGGTCAAGGCCGATCTGTGTAAACAAAGACCCTACGGCCAACAGGGCTACCGTATGTCTTAACTGAATTAGCTTGTTAGACGCACTTGCTCTGGTATCAACACCTAGCGTGACATATACATACACGCTGTCTATCCATGCTATATATCCCTGCCGCGTATCTTTCGTACCAACCAGGCTTTTTAACTGACGCTGAACTTTATGATATAGAGTCACCTTAGATCGAAACGCCTGTCGGACAAACAAGCTGATTTGTCTGAAGCTCCGTCTTATACTGCACAAATCAGCGTCATCCATTGCATAGCTTTCACGAGTTCTTCTTGTAGCTATTCAGATTTTATATAAGTATTATTCAGATTTTTTATAAGCATTATTGTCGTTTTATATAAGTATTACTTGGTTCGTAGGACGGACCTCGCCTTATATTGTTCGCGCCGGCTGGGTTCTCAGCAAACTAAAAGGCAGGGGTAGGCCCTTATAAACTATATACTAATAAGGCTACTTCAACAAGACGTTCTTTTATACCCAGTGTTGCCCTGGGGGTGAAGATCTCTCCAATTTCTTTGCACGGGCACAACGTCTTGTCACTCTGCACGCACCAGTCATTTTTTAGTGCTGTTGACCTATGCTGAGCGCGAACGGGTTTTTACAGTTTATTTAATTTTATTGTCGATGTCAAACCGTCATTTTTAGAATCGATATATTGCTATCATTTTATACATTTTTCATCATTTGAGGACAATAGACTATCATTAAGACAATGTCTCCGCTATTTCTTTTGTGTGTTTTATTTTTATCATGTTCAGTGGCTTCGAGATGTGGTGATTTTGCCCTGTGCAAGCCACTTACCCTCCAACGGTCGGCTGTCATCTCAACATTTCCCCAACCTACGAGAATACAACATTCTTTGTCCGTTTTACACAGCTTGCCATGTCTTAATCTTTGTTTTAATCGCAAGTTACTGCCAATCCCCCGCTCTACGCCTACATTTAAATTAGCAATAATTCTACTGCTAGCGGGCGACGTAAGTCTAAATCCTGGGCCTGCTGTCAGGCGTAACATTCGGTTGGCTACCACAAATGTTCGATCAATTCGGGATAAGACAGCATCACTTAGCGATTTATTAATTTCTAAAACAATAGACATTCTTATTGTAACTGAGACCTGGCTCAGACCACATGATACAGTTGCCTGCATTGCTGACATTTCTCCTTCTGGTTATACCTTCCATCATCGACCACGTTCAGTTAGACGAGGTGGTGGTGTTGGCTTTTTTGTATCAAAACAGTTCAAAGTTAAATTACATTCGAATGAATACTCTAGTTTTTAATCCATTTCTGTTGAAATTTCAGATTCTTCTTTCTCCGTTTATTTCGTCTGTATTTATCGCCCTCCAGGACACCCAGCCGATTTCTTTGAAGAATTCCAGGATCTACTAGAAAATTTGGCACTTATTCATTCAGAATTTTATATTTTTTGTGATTTTAATCTTCATTTGGACATACCTTCAGCAATAACAACTACCTTTAATGACATCCTGGTTTCGTTTGATTTGAAACAACATGTTACCTTTTCGACACACATACATGGCCACTTTCTCGATCTTTTCATAACTCGTTCAACTTGTTACAATATCAAAACACCTACAGTTTCGGATGGTTTATCAGACCACCATACAGTCATTGTCGATGTAAACGTTTCCAGAGCTAAATTAGAATAAAAACACAATGTATTTTACAGACCTATTCATAAGATTAACATCGCTGCTTTAAAGGCTGACATCCTTAAGTCCGACCTAATCATACAACCAAAGGGACACCTATCCGATTTGTGTGGACAGTACTATCAAGTACTCAAGTCTCTACTTAACAAACATGCACCTGTAAGATCCAAATCTGTATCACAAAAGCCACCCGCTCCATGGATGACTCCCGAAATTCTACAATCTAAAAGGCGTCGTCGTTATCTTGAGCGCGTATGGCGCAAATCACGCTCGTCTTTGGACGGGTCGCGTTATTCAAAACAATGTCACTACTGCAACAGACAAATGGCCAAAGCTAAATCGGATTATTACACAAATGTGGTCTCAAATAACTATGAAAGTCCACGTCAGCTATGGAACTGCATAAATCAAATTCTACACAGGCGGCCTGCTCCATCTCTTCCTAATCATGTTTCAATCAAGTCTCTATGTGACTCGTTCTCTAGTCATTTCAAGGACAAAATCAGTCTTATCCGTTCTGCTTTCCCAGATCATACTTTTAGTACTGTAAACGTGGCCTCTCCACGAGTAAATTCTTTACTTGTATCACTTGAACCTGCCACAGCTGATGAAGTGAAGAAAATAATTATGTCTTCCACAAATAAGTCCTGTGAGCTTGATCCACTACCAACCGTACTGTTGAAATCTTGTCTTGATACATTTCTCAAACCGATAACGGATATTATAAATGCATCATTGTGTTCTGGCTTGTTTCCGGATGATTTCAAACACGCACATGTCAACCCACTTCTTAAGAAGACATCTTTGTCTAAAGAAGATCTAAACAGTTATAGACCTGTTTCCAATCTCAGCTTTATTTCCAAAATACTTGAGAAAGTCGTAGCAAGCCGTCTAAGGTCTCACATCAGCTCAAATTGCTTATCTAATGTGTCATAATCAGCTTACAAAGAGTTTCATTCTACAGAAACTGCTCTCTTAAAAGTACACAATGACGTTACCCTAAACATTGACAAAGGCAAAGTAACAGCACTTACCTTGCTGGATCTGTCTGCCGCCTTTGATACCATAGATCACGGCATCCTTATTAAACGCTTATCATTGTGGTATGGCATATCTGGCACAGCTCTGAACTGGTTTTTATCATACCTAACTGGTAGACACCAAACCATAAAGATTGCAAACTGTTTCTCGGCCGCACTCCGCACTTCGCGTGGTGTCCCCCAGGGTTCTGTTCTGGGGCCTTTGCTGTTCACTCTTTACACTACGCCACTCAGCCCTGTTATCCAAAATCATAACTTGGACCACCACCTTTACGCAGATGATACACAGATCTACATTTATTTGGCTACCTCGGATACAAATCGCTCCCTAAATCAGCTCAGTAGATGAATGTGTCTACTGTGTAAGTCGTACTTAGTTTGTTATAACTGATTCATGGTGACTGTGTGGGGCAGACATGATGAATGTGTCTACTGTGTAAGTCGTACTTAGTTTATTATAACTGATTCATGGTGACTGTGTGGGGCAGACACGATGAATGTGTCTACTGTGTAAGTCGTACTTAGTTTGTTATAACTGATTCATGGCGACTGTGTGGGGCAGACACGACGAATGTGTCTACTGTGTAAGTCGTACTTAGTTTGTTATAACTGATTCATGGTGACTGTGTGGGGCAGACATGACGAATGTGTCTACTGTGTAAGTCGTACTTAGTTTGTTATAACTGATTCATGGTGACTGTGTGGGGCAGACATGACGAATGTGTCTACTGTGTAAGTCGTACTTAGTTTGTTATAACTGATTCATGGCGACTGTGTGGGGCAGACATGACGAATGTGTCTACTGTGTAAGTCGTACTTAGTTTGTTATAACTGATTCATGGTGACTGTGTGGGGCAGACACGATGAATGTGTCTACTGTGTAAGTCGTACTTAGTTTGTTATAACTGATTCATGGTGACTGTGTGGGGCAGACATGACGAATGTGTCTACTGTGTAAGTCGTACTTAGTTTGTTATAACTGAGTCATGGTGACTGTGTGGGGCAGACATGACGAGTGTGTCTACTGTGTAAGTCTTACTTAGTTTGTTATAACTGAGTCATGGTGACTGTGTGGGGCAGACATGATGAATGTGTCTACTGTGTAAGTCGTACTTAGTTTGTTATAACTGAGTCATGGCGACTGTGTGGGGCAGACATGACGAATGTGTCTACTGTGTAAGTCGTACTTAGTTTGTTATAACTGATTCATGGTGACTGTGTGGGGCAGACATGACGAATGTGTCTACTGTGTAAGTCGTACTTAGTTTGTTATAACTGAGTCATGGCGACTGTGTGGGGCAGACATGACGAATGTGTCTACTGTGTAAGTCGTACTTAGTTTGCTATAACTGATTCATGGCGACTGTGTGGGGCAGACATGATGAATGTGTCTACTGTGTAAGTCGTACTTAGTTTGTTATAACTGACTCATGGTGACTGTGTGGGGCAGACATGACGAATGTGTCTACTGTGTAAGTCGTACTTAGTTTGTTATAACTGATTCGTGGTGACTGTGTGGGGCAGACATGACGAATGTGTTTACTGTGTAAGTCGTACTTAGTTTGTTATGACTGACTCATGGCGACTGTGAGACCACGTAGCAAATGTCAACATATTGCCATATGTGAAATACAACTGTTTCTTCGGGACATGTGTTTGTTGAATGGACAATTGTTCGATTCTTTGACGAATCAGTGACTTTAAGATGTCAACAATAATGTGTATGTCTCTAGTTTGAGACATACACACATTTGACAATTTAAGCTGTGTATTTTAATAGTACCATTTGTGCAACACCAAATCAAATTGTCGGAAATAATTCATAATAAATGCCGAGTAGAAGGTGAACCATCCATTGTACATGTGAATGTCGACTGTTAATGTTTGTAGCAGCTGAATGTACCAATGCGATCAGCTACATTTGATCTACGTAACATCCGAAATATACAAACTGCTTCGACTAGCTCCGTACGTAACTCCTGGTTCCACCCAAACTCTGGGCATTCAAGTCTACACTACGTGACACGTACGTAACTCCTGGTTCCACCAAACTCTGGGCATTCAAGTCTACACTACGTGACACGTACGTAACTCCTGGTTCCACCAAACTCTGGGCATTCAAGTCTACACTACGTGACACGTACGTAACCCCTGGTTCCACCAAACTCTGGGCATTCAAGTCTACACTACGTGACACGTACGTAGCTCCTGGTTCCACCAAACTCTGGGCATTCAAGTCTACACTATGTGACACGTACGTAACCCCTGGTTCCACCAAACTCTGGGCATTCAAGTCTACACTACGTGACACGTACGTAGCTCCTGGTTCCACCAAACTCTGGGCATTCAAGTCTACACTACGTGACACGTACGTAACTCTTGGTTCCACCAAACTCTGGGCATTCAAGTCTACACTACGTGACACGTACGTAACCCCTGGTTCCACCAAACTCTGGGCATTCAAGTCTACACTACGTGACACGTACGTAGCTCCTGGTTCCACCAAACTCTGGGCATTCAAGTCTACACTACGTGACACGTACGTAACTCCTGGTTCCACCAAACTCTGGGCATTCAAGTCTACACTACGTGACACGGTGACGTGGCGCTCTCGAAATAGACCTTTTGTGAGCCGGGCCACCTTCTAACCTGCACGCTACGGTAGACGCTATCTCACTTCCTGCGATTCCGAGGGCGTTTTGGACATGGTTGACTAAGCGGTATGAGCTATTCAGATATATCACTCATAGCCAGGCCCGTAGCCACGGGGTGAAGGGGTCGTCACGCACCCCCGGGTACCCAGGTTGGGTCAAAATTAATAAGCGCCACGCTGCCCTCCACAGTGGCGATTACACTCAGTTTAATTGGGACCTTCCGCGTAGGAACTATATTACCGTATTGTGTTGTATGCCAGTGTTTATTACCGTATTGTGTTGTATGTCAGTGTTTATTACCGTATTGTGTTGTATGTCAGTGTTTATTACCGTATTGTGTTGTATGTCAGTGTTTATTACCGTATTGTGTTGTATGTCAGTGTTTATTACCGTATTGTGTTGTATGTCAGTGTTTATTACCGTATTGTGTTGTATGTCAGTGTTTATTACCGTATTGTGTTGTATGTCAGTGTTTATTACCGTATTGTGTTGTATGTCAGTGTTTATTACCGTATTGTGTTGTATGTCAGTGTTTATTACCGTATTGTGTTGTATGTCAGTGTTTATTACCGTATTGTGTTGTGTGTCAGTGTTTATTACCGTATTGTGTTGTATGTCAGTGTTTATTACCGTATTGTGTTGTATGTCAGTGTTTATTACCGTATTGTGTTGTATGTCAGTGTTTATTACCGTATTGTGTTGTATGTCAGTGTTTATTCAGTAGATTAAACGTATTTTTATATAGCACAGCTAGAAAGGTGAGTAGGGTACGACTGCCAAATGGGGCACTTAGTGATATTTGCACCCCATTGCATCCTCCTATTGCTGGGCTATTAAATATTACTTTAGATGTACTTATTAAACACTTTTGTGCATCTAGTGGTTGTGTAAATTTCCGGTTGGGTTCATTTATATACACAAATTAGACGGTGAGTCTTTTTGCCCGACCGGTTGTCAGGCAAATAGGGTTTCGTCTGCGGGAATATCTGATACAAATTATGCATAGCGACTTTCGTTGCACTGGTTGCAACTACCTGCTAGATACGTCAGACGTCAGACGGCACATTTCTATATAGGTTTTACATTAAGCCAGATGAAAAAGCAATACTATATGAATAATAGTTTAATTAAAACAGGAATGAAATGTTGCAATACTGTGAAACGTGACATTGTCAATGCGAATACAGAGATCTTTTGATTGTTTGTAGAACACCACTAAGTACGTGTACGGGCATATTGTGTAGAACACCACTAAGTACGTGTACGGGCATATTGTGTGTAGAACACCACTAAGTACATGTACAAGTACATGTACGGGAATATTGTGTGTAGAACACCACTAAGTACGTGTACGGGCATATTGTGTGTAGAACACCACTAAGTACGTGTACGGCATATTGTGTGTAGAACACCAATAATTACGTGTACGGGCATATTGTGTGTAGAACACCACTAAGTACGTGTACGGGCATATTGTGTGTAGAACACCAATAATTACGTGTACGGGCATATTGTGAAATAAACGGATTTCTACCAGCTAACGCCCCAGGTATCAATCTAAATCCGAATCCCAGTTTGCCCTTTTACCCCGTTCTGTCCACCTTTCTGAGGTTGTCAGTTATATTCTGTCTAACCACGAGACAAAAGTAAGTAAACATAGCCCGGTACAACACACGTGAAACGTCGCTAAGACTGAATGGCGGTGATTTTGTTAATGTATTAAATAATGGGAAGTAAACAAAGTGCGTGAAATAAGCCAGGTCGCGAGAGGGAAATTGTGGCGTGTGTGGGTTAGTAGTTTAACAAGATTTAACAAGATTTAACAAGATTTGCCATCCAAGCCAAAGGCCCAGATGGCAAGTGGACAAGGAAGTCATTGGCTTATCGAGAGTCCAACAATGTTCATCTACTTATAGCCCGCCCTCCTGAGATATGTGTCAACCTTGTTTTTAAACATATTCACGCTGCTAGCAGTTACACAATCTGTAGAAATTTGTTCCATTCATTTATTGTCCTCTGTGAGAACGAGTGCTTCCTGATGTCCAATCTACATTGATCCTTTACTAATTTTACCTCATGTCCTCTAGTTCTGCTATCCTTCTTGAGTGAGAAAAACATATTTCTATCAATATTTTCATACCCATTCAATATCTTAAAAACTTCAATCTGATCTCCTCTTAACCTCCTTGTCTCTAGAGTTGTTAAACCACATTCTTTCAGGCGTTCTTCATAACTAAGGTCTCTCAGTTCTGGAATCATTTTAGTTGCTCTCCTTTGTATGCGTTCAAGCGTATCTATATCCTTCTTACGATATGGTCTCCATGCTTGTATACAGTATTCTAAATGAAGTCTAACTATTGCTTTATAAAGAGGTATAATTAACTTTTTTCCCTAGTATGTTATGTTTCTTCTAATCAATCCAAGAATTTGATTACCCTTTGAAGCTGCAATACCACACTGCACTGAAACTTTCATATCAGCGCTTATTGTAACTCCTAAGTCCTTTTCTTTTACAGTAGTACCCAGAGCAGTATCTCCCATTTTATAGTTTACATTCAAGTTCCCATGTCCTGTATGTAGGCATTTACATTTCCCAAAATTGAACAGCATCTGCCATTTCTCAGACCATTTCACTAATCTGTCTAGATCGTTTTGTAAATGTTGTTTATCACCATCAGTATTAACCTTTCTAAACAGTTTTGTGTATGTATGTTACTTGTTATACTGTCGTCCAAGTCATTGATATAAATTAAGAATAATATAGGTCCTAATACTGATCATTGAGGTACCCCACTCAAAACCGATTTCCAATTTGAAACTTCTCCATCTACTACAACTCGTTGTCTTCTGTCAGTCAGCCATTGTTCTATCCAGTCAGTTATGCTATCCCCGATACCATGGGCTTTTAATTTAAGTAGTAATCTAAGTAGTTGGGCGGGAGGGGGGCAGCGAAGCTTTGTCACTCGTTTTGCTAGGCAGTCATATACTTTTGTTGCGAATCGTGCGTTTAATCGACTTAAAACGGATCAGTCGTGCGATGTTCGCTGGTCCGCAACACGACAAAACTCGATGTTTCGTGTTGATTTGACCGTCGCAAAAGTTGTTGAACCGATTCACTCAAAAACTTAATCGCGGCAACTAACGTTGTGTAATGTGCGCCGATGTGAGATTTAAATGTACCCCCGTGGTAAATGGATCCCGCGGTCCATCTTTCACTGGGAAGTATGGACCCCCAGCGTGATAAATGGACCGGGGTCCATTTACCACGGTGGCGATTCGTGATATATGGCCCCCCCCGGTCCCTTTATTACTGTGGAAAATTGACCCCCCCTAACAATGGACCTGATAGGTTTTCACTGTAACACAGCAATGCATTTCAATCAAACAATTAAGTTTATTCTAAAAAACCAGGTTACATTCCTCGCCAGTATTTTTGCTTGGCAAACATAGCAAATAATTTTTTATTTTTAAGTCACGTTGAACTATTCTCTAAGTTGTCAATATTAGAGATTAAAAAACCTTAATATGTTGCCCGTGACAACAATTTCGTTACATTGCAAAATTAACAAATAGTTGTCCATTTTAAGTCATGTTGAATTATTCTGTAAGATTAAAAAAAATCACAGATCGCAGGCACCCCCAATATCGATACGTGGCAAAACCAGCAAATAGTTCTCCATTTTGAAGTCAATATATAAGCTGTCACTAATCAAGTTTCTTGAACAGTAGGATCACTGTCTCACATGGCCACTACCGGTTCAAAGTGTTATGGGTCCACCCTTGAAGTATCCTTTAAGATATAGCTATTTGTCCACCCTTGAAGTATCCTGTAAGATACAGCTAATTGTAATATGATACACCTCATTCACATACTTTCCTTACTAGAATTATTTTAAAGTTACAGCTATGGTGATTACAGGTAGCTGCCAACTGTTGCGTGACTTTGAACACGCTTGATATGTGCTTATTATAAACAAATGTAATATTGAATACGTGATATTCATTCGAACTCCCCATCGAAGTTGGAAGGTAGGTGGAAAGCGGGAGTACATTTCCACGGCCATTGAGAATGGACCCCCCATATAAACAACTTAAGAACAGCATGGGGCCGTGTAAGGTACACACATGGGGCCGTGGAAGGTACATACATGGGACCATGGAAGGTACACACATGGGGCCGTGGAAGGTACACACATGGGACCATGGAAGGTACACACATGGGGCCGTGGAAGGTACACACATGGGACCATGGAAGGTACACACATGGGGCCATGGAAGGTACACACATGGGACCATGGAAGGTACACACATGGGACCATGGAAGGTACACACATGGGGCCGTGGAAGGTACACACATGGGGCCGTGGAAGGTACACACATGGGACCATGGAAGGTACACACATGGGGCCGTGGAAGGTACACACATGGGGCCGTGGAAGGTACACACATGGGACCATGGAAGGTACACACATGGGACCATGGAAGGTACACACATGGGGCCGTGGAAGGTACACACATGGACCCCTCCCATATTTTTCACACCCGGGATCCAATTCCACGACTGAATATCTAACTGCTCCTGACCGTTTGATATGAAGTTAATCTACTCACCCAATTTGGCATGGAGCTCAAAAATGCCTGTTAGCGATTATGTGTGAACAACAGTTTCAATAATACTTTGTTATTTACTGCTCCAAGCATCTCACCACGTTCACACAAAGAGCGAATTTTAACTCGGACTCACTTGCAGCGTGTACTTACTAGAAGTAGTTTAAAGTTCAGGCTTTAATGTTTAAGCTATGACAATGACTCACATATCAATATATATATATATATATATATATATATATATATATATATATATATATATATATATATAACATCAAATATATATGGGGGGTACGTTTACCACGCCCTGGGTCCATTTACCACGACTGAATGTGGATCCCCCAGTCCAAATTCCACAGTGGTAGATGGACCCCGGGTCCATTTGCACGGGGATCCATTTACGATACGACACCGGTCTATGATAAGACGTCTCCCAGAACTGGTCAATGTACGCTGGTCAGCAAGTCAAACAAATTCTGTCTTAGCAACGAGGGGGGTTCGAAGTGTTGTCATCCGATGTGCCAGACACCTGCAATACGCCATTACGCCGTCGACCCAGCACCCAATATACATTTATGGTCTTTAGACTGAAAAGTGCTTTTGTGTGCAGATGCAGAAAGCCCCTTGTGGCTAAAAAGGGGGCTATTTAATAACAACCTGTCACTCCTCTCTTCCTGGAAATTGGTATCGCCCTTAATTAGGCTGGCCGGGAGGCGTTCAAAGCATCCCATTGGTTAGCGGCGCCTGCGGGGAAAATTTGTGGGATGATAGTAGAGGCGTATGTTTGCAAATTACTTTTCTGTATTGCGCCAAACTAGCAACACCGTTTTTTGACGTTGATTTGAGTACAAATTTTGATTTGATTATATGATAATAATTGCCCACGTGCACACCGCATTAATTGTAAGATGCCTGCAGCTTAGGGTGCACAGTCAGAACAAATAGTCTGTCTGGCTAATTACATCAGTGGGCGGGCGAGTAATTTCTCCTTCTATGATAAATCTTTCCAAATACATCAATGCAATGAATCGTTCAATAATCCATTCAAACATACATGTGCGTGCGTGCGTGCGTGTAAACCTGATTAATCTTTGGTTACTTGACATACTGTAGATTACAAAGGACCTACCTGAATTAAGACAATGCAAATAGTTGACCTCGTTCCTCAGTAGGCCTATCCGCTGATTGAATTAAGCCAAATGTATTAATCCTATATCAGGCTGATTAAAGACGTCAGTTCAGTGAACTTGTTGCCACACACGTCACGCTAGGCAACGTCGACTGGAAAGTGACGCAACCAAATTTGTAAATATAAGTCACGTGTTTTAGTGTTAACTGCTATGTCAACTGGAAGTTAGCAATTTATATGAAGGGCGTTTGACAAAGCGCCCTACGTAATTACCCGTTTTACTATAATATGTTATTGCTTACATTACGCATAACATTTAGATTTATTCTTAATGTTATCTGAATAATTAATTTTATATCGTCAGAACAACAGCGATGATATGTTTTGTAAGTGTATATCTAAGCAATGGTGGGGGCATTGGTCCCCCTTTGGCTAAAATGTTTGAGTTTTTATCGTATTTTGTCCGTTGTGCCGCTACGTGATATCACGTGACTAGGCTTGTCTCCCATTAGGAGATCTTATACACGTCACTGTATCTAAGCATAAAGTGTCGGGTATTTGTTACGTCATAATTTTGCTGTAATCAAGTTATGTCCCAGTTCAACAATGTATGTATATACATTCCACAGACCCCCTAGCAGCGCCTACACACTGCCCTCGGAAAGGGAGAGAGAGGGAGAGAGAGAGATAGAGAGAGAGAGAGAGAGAGAGAGAGAGAGAGAGAGAGAGAGAGAGAGAGAGAGAGAGAGAGAGAGAGAGAGAGAGAGAGAGAGAGAGAGAGAGAGAGAGAGAGAGAGCGGGGGACAGACGGTGAGAGAGACGGGAGACAGAGACTGGGAAAGAGAAAGAGAATGGGGTTGAGAGAGGCAGATAAACATATATATATATATATATATATATATATATATATATATATATATATATATATATATATATATATATATATATATATATATATATACGCATATATAGTGGAGGGAGGGAGATATGGAGAGAGGGAGAGAAAGGTAGAGAGAGGAGAAACAGGGAGAGAGAGGGGGAGAGGGGGAGAGAGAAGAAGAGCGAAGGGAAAGAGAGAGAGGAAGAGGAAGAGAGGATAAAGAGGAAGAGAGTGAGAGAGAGAGAGTGAGAGAAGAATTGAAATAGAAGGGGGAGACAAGGAGAGGGGAGAGAGGGGGGTGGGAGACAGGGAGAGGGGGAGAGGGAGAGACGGATACAGAGAGAGATGGAGGGGAGGAAGTGAGAGGGGGAAAGAGTGCCCTGGTAGTGTGGATCTAGATGTACGACCACACAACCCTGCCCTGGTGGTGTGGATCGAGATGTACAATTACACAAGTTTAAACTATAATTTATTGAATTTTTCAAACAATTGGTGATTGCTGGGATTAAAAGACACGAATATGTGATATTTTTTTACACATTTAAACAAACATGTATTCATACTATTTGGCTTATATTTCGCAAGCACACTCTATTGAGTTTATACCGCATAAGGCCCGTATCATTATCAGGCCTTACAGAACGATTGTCGTTAAAAGAGAATGTGTGCGTGCGCGTGCTTTCTTGCGTGCGTGCATGTTTCAGTGCGTGTACCCTGTAAACATTTGGATAACTAGAAGCCTGCCACCTGGTGATTTTTATAACTGGGCACCCCCTTTTTCAGGGTCTTGATCCGTCCATGTTATTCAGAGGCGTTGTTTGTGTGCAAAATAGGGCTACGCACAATACTACCCACGTCTACTGTTCCCACAATTCACAGGGAATGTGAGTAAACTTGTAAAAGAACTTGACCAGCAACCTAGCGTGAACGGTGAGTTCCTGGTTAAACTACAACACAATAGTACTGGACTGTAGCGACACCTAGCGTGAACGGTGAGTTCCTGGTTAAACTACAACACAATAGTACTGGACTATGGCGACACCTAACGTGAACGGTGATTTCCTGGTTAAACTACAACACAATAGCACAGGACTTTGGCGACACCCAGCGTGAACGGTGAGTTCCTGGTTAAACTACAACACAATAGCACTGGACTGTGGAGACACCTAGCGTGAACGGAGAGTTCGTGGTTAAACTACAACACAATAGTACTGGACTGTGGCGACACCTAGCGTGAACGGTGAGTTCCTGGTTAAACTACAACACAATAGCACTGGACTGTGGCGACACCCAGCGTGAACGGTGAGTTCCTGGTTAAACTACAACTCAATAGCACTGGACTGTGGCGACACCTAGCGTGAACGGAGAGTTCGTGGTTAAACTACAACACAATAGCACTGGACTGTGGCGACACCTAGCGTGAACGGTGAGTTCGTGGTTAAACTACAACACAATAGCACTGGACTGTGGTGACACCTAAGGTCAAGTAACCACTAAACAATCTTGGAACGTGACAATGTCATGTCTGTCTGTCCTTGCGACCTGATCGAACGTGTATCACTTGACAACGTCATTGTTTATTATCTGTTTTGGCAACCATTGTAATAGTGCCTCTGACTTCGGCTGTCACAATAATATTATCGTGTATGCTCAGAACAAAAAGATCAAAGCCTGTATACAAATCTGACTGCGCGAGACGTCTGTTTAATGGCGCGGTGACAGGTGTTTACCAAGTCATTATAACACTAAACATGTGTTGATTCGCCTGAAATATAATTACATGTACAGACCCATATGTACTTGGCCCAGACTAAGCATTGGAAACCGTGACTGCAGAACTAGGTTTGACGACATTAATTATAGGCCTCATCTTTACCGCGTCACTCTAAGGCGAACACGCGTTGGTCCTGAACTATCAAATGTGTTTGAGACGACACGACTCGAAAATATACATCAACAGCAGTCCGTATTAAATATTGCAGACAAAATAATCAGCTAATTACTATAAATGCTGCCGATCAAGTTGTACACATTTCAACTTAACCGCTGTACACACTGATGGTATTTTACGTCAACTTCAATTAATGTGACATACATCAACGACGTAGGTGCATGTGTACTCTCAGTGAATACCGTCAAAGCGATGTCGTCACGATGGGTTTTTGAGTGGCTGTCACCGAGGAGACGGCCCTCGACCGTAACGGTGTGAAACCCGTACTCGGCCGCCGGACATGGACGCCGGACAAGGACGCTTTGTACAGGGGTACAATTAGCTGTTTCTCCTTAAACATGATAGTTCGCCTAATTAACCCTAGAATTTGATTTCCTTTTGAAGCAGCAATCCCACATTGCTATGAAACTTTCATGTCAGCACTAAATGTTACTCCTAAGTCTTTTTTGTGTGGTTCTACCTAGTACAGCATCCCCCATTTTATATTCTTCGTCCATGTTTCCAAGTCCTATGTGCATACACTTACACTTCCCAAAATTTAATGACATTTGCCATTTTTCTGACCATTTAACTAATTTATCTAGATCATCCTGTAAATTTTGTTTATCTGTATCATTAGTAATCTTTCTGAATACTTGTGTGTCTTCTGCACATTTGAGTACTTTGCTAGATATGTCATCTTCCAAATCATTTATATATAGTAAAAACAGTATTGTACCTATTACTGATCCCTGTGGTATCCACTCAAAACAGATTTCCAGTTTGAAATCTCACCATCTACTATTACTCTCTGTCTTCTGTGTGTAAGCCATTTTTTTATCCAGTTGATTACATCATTACCTATACCATGGATATTAAGTTTAAGTAACAATATTTGATGTGGCACTTAATCGAAAGCTTTCTGAAAATCTAAGTCGACAACATCCACTGGTGACCCGTCATCTACCCACTTTGTATATAGATATGGAGAGAGGAGAAACAGGGAGGGGTTTGTGAATGGTTGTCACCGTGGAGACGGCCCTCGACCGTGAGGGTTTGAAACCCGGATTCAGCCGCCGGACTCGGCCGCCGGACAAGGACGCCGGACTCGGCCGCCGGACAAGGACGCCGGACTCGGCCGCCGGACAAGGACGCCGGACTCGGCCGCCGGACAAGGACGCCGGACTCGGTCGGACTCGGTCGCCGGACAAGGACGCCGGACAAGGACGCCGGACTCGGCCGCCGGACAAGGACGCCGGACTCGGCCGCCGGACAAGGACGCCGGACTCGGTCGCCGGACAAGGACGCCGGACAAGGACGCCGGACTCGGCCGCCGGACAAGGACGCCGGACAAGGACGCCGGTCTCGGCCGCCGGACAAGGACGTCGGACTCGGCCGCCGGACAAGGACGCCGGACAAGGACGCCGGACGCCGGAAAAGGACGCCGGACAAGGACGCCGGACTCGGAATGAGAAGTTATTTTGAATAAAATAATAATATTGACATAGCAAACAACAAAAGTGCCGTAAATAGAAATATGTTTGTATAATCGACTTTGTCACCACAAATTAAAACCATCCATCTTAATAAATCTTCCTATATCATCAACAGATACATTTGTTTTATATGAACATATTGTTCATTGTCTGAAATAATCTCTTATCCTTATTATAATTATCATTATGTTTATGCATTTGTATATATACGGATTCCACTATTTGCATAACAAAACAACATTGTTTTTATTTGGTTTTAGAAAGAAAAATAGCTTCTATATTTTTTAAATACAGACATGAAATGTTGTTAACTGCAGAAATAAAAATGACCAAAACACTTTGCTATGTTCCCATGACGTCGTTAAGGTGCCGAGTCCGCCCCCTTTTAATGCAATTTTTTTTACCGTTACTGACGGGGTGATTCACACCAAAATGACTGATTATCAACCTTCGCTGTTAGAAATGATAGGTATAACTACCTAAAAATAGTGAAAGTGCAATGCACCCTTATATCATATTTCTGTCAATTACATGTGATTCTTTAAAAAATAAACCAGGAAATACTATGACAATTTCTCTGGCTTGCAGATAAAATATTCCAAAGCTTTACGACAAGTGTAGATATACACAGAGCCTTCATTGTTGTACGAGCATAGATTTGTTTTATATTACCTCTCTATATTGTAATGTAACAATAATTATCATCTGTAGAATGACAAAGACATTAGAACACTAGTCGGTAGTTGTTGATGTTTCACCTTGAACATTAAGATAGCTGTCTTATATTCGACGTAATGAAAACACTTTATAACGTTAAGGTTAATAAATAAGATATTTGTGATAACGATATTTGTTCTATGTACAATTCGCATCGCTCTCTTTTGCAAATAATATATAGATTTCAAATTAGAACGATACGTGCTACCAGAAATCTTGGAACAATAATCGACGTAAAACATAACAAGTGAAAAGTATCACGTGACACGTGACGAGACATTTATAAGGCGTCGTGATCGGTCAATTATCGATACTGTTTTTGTTAGTTTAGATTTAACCGATTGAATGTGTGCTTTCCAAGAAAGCCTATCATCGATTATAATACTGAGAAATGTGGTTTGATATACTCTTTCAATGTCTACATAATTGATTGTCGAGCGGGCCATTTTGTACACTGTTGTACAAACTAACCAATTCATTTCTGCACAACACGTTAACAATATTCTCAATCAACCGATACGTACAATACGCACCTTGTTCGCCACTGAAAACACTCGGCTTTGATGAACCTTTGGTGTCGATGCGTTGTCGTAAGTAAACATTACACGTTTTGACAACAAGGCCAAGTAACACACGTGCAGTGCTGCTGCATTGCAGCGATCTTATTCATGTTAGTATTGTTCACACAATGCACTATGTCACATGTTGATGTTACATCAAGAGGGATGTCTTGATATGTACCACCGCCTGGTTTCCACATGTGAAACTAACAACCAGCAGGAGTGTGAATATATATATGTAAGCAGTCTTTCTGGCTCAGATGTACATAGATGTCACACACTATAGGCCGCCACAGGCCTAATTTATTCCAGGTAGTAATGTTTAATTAAAAACATCCCATTTAATTCACACTCCTCTGGTAACATAGTACAAAAAACTAAAGCTACGAGACTAGATTGTTAGTAATTGTAGTGACGTGTTGCCATGGTGACCCTGACTAGCACCTGATGGATGTACCACTTCAATGTCGAGTTCTCTATTATTATTATCATTATTAGTTAGTAGTAGTAGTATCGTTTTTGTTCTTCTTATTATTATTGTTCTTATTAGCAGCAGTAGTTGTACATTTACTCTCCAAGTTATCAATAATGTTCTCCACGACAGCAACACTTTCAATAAACCAGTAAACTCAATAAACTAGTGAAGTAGACCTACCGTACGAGTAGGCACAATTCGTCTTAACTGTTACGTCGCGCGTAGGCTGACAGATCTGGCTGCAATACGTCTTCTCAGGTTGACTTGCAATAGCTGAGTGACAATTAATAGCGCATCTCTCGTTACTAGGGCCGCTGTCCAAAGCTTAGTCCAAAACGAGGTAGAGGGGTCGTATCAAAGTTTACACGAATATTGGTGTCCCGCCAAGCGGCGTTGTTGGGAAATTACTAGCAAACCCCCAGTTGTTAATCGATTGCGGTCACGTGATCAGTTGACGCGTTATACGTATCCGATGACCGCCGTCTTTCCCAATATTGACGTCTGTTTTTCGACCATTGAAGCTGCTGCCTGGTTTCCTACTAATCATCTATTGTAGCTTCATACGCAGACGAACAATACTGCTGCTATATTTATCGTTTACTCATCGTTGTATTCAATAGTACGGCTCCACAAATACACCTTAATAACATATACGCATGTGTCTGGGTATTAACCAGACAACGGTTGTATTATAGTCAATTGTTGCATGTAATATACCGGGACGACTCGATCGCTATCTACCAACCATAGGACATCAAATAGCTGCGCCGGTCGCATCAATGCTAATCTGTAATTAAAGACCGCCAAACCCGTAGTTCATTCGCGGACAAGATCACGCACGAACAAGCATTCACACGCATGCTCAAGGAGTGTCTAGAGCCACACCCGATCAACAGGTTATATAAATTATACAAAAACTTGCGCGGGGGGAGAGAGACAAAGCGTTGGGGAAAGAGAAAGAGAGGGATGAGACAGGGGGAAAGAGAGGGTGAGACGGAGAGAGAGAGACGGGGGAGAGAGAGGGAGAGAGAGCGATAGAGAGAGGTGGTAGAGAGGGAAATAAGGAGAGGGAGAGAGAGAGAGAGAGAGAGAAAGAGAGAGAGAGAGAGAGAGAGAGAGAGAGGGAAAGAGAAGGGAAAGGGAGAGAGAGAGAGAGAGAGAGAGAGAGAGAGAGAGGGGGGGGAAGAGGAAGAGAGAATAAAGAGGAAGAGAGTGAGAGAGAGTAAGAGAAGAAGTGAGATAGAAGGTGGAGACAAGGAGAGGGGAGAGAGATTAGGGGGGTGGGAGACAGGGAGAGTGAGAGGGTGAGAGAGAGGGGGGTAGAGAGGGAAATAAGGAGAGAGGGAGAGAGAGAGAGAGAGAGAGAGAGAGTGAGAGAAGAAGTGAGGTAGAAGGGGAGACAAGGAGAGGGGAGAAAGGGAGAGGGGATGGGAGACAGGGAGAGTGAGAGGGAGAGAGAGAGAGAGAAGGATACAGAGAGAGAGAGATGGAGGGGGAGGAAGTGAGAGGGGGAGAGAGTGAGTGAGTGAGTGAGAAAGGGGAGAGGAGGGAAGAGAAAAGAGAGAGAGAGAGAGAGGTGGGAGGGGAGGGAGAGAGGGGTGGAGGGGAGAGTGAGGGGTGGGAGGGAGGGAGGCTCTGTTGTGGGCACATAATTATTTGAAATCACATTTTTACTTCCGTAGCGCAGTAAAAATAATGCCGCGTCATATTTGGCTGGGAAAGGGGAGTGCAGATTGAGGTAGGGAGGAGTGCAAGAAAGGGGCGGTGATGGGGGTACAGAAGGGGAGGAAAGTAAACACGACGCATGGAGGACTGGCAGCAGAGAGAGGGCAGATGGTGGAGGAAGGAAAGACGGAGCACGGAGGGGAGATAATGATAATGATGTTATTGTCTTCGTGATCAAGTTAATATACAAATGATACAGTTCATATATCAACGAAGACAATGGAAGAGAAACAATATAACTTATAATTCCTTGTTTAAATGATTCATTAATACAGAGTGCATCGTGTAGTAGCCGTGTACCGAAATGACGCGGGGAGGAGTGAGAAGGGAAGGTGGAGATCTGTTGGTGGGTTTGATATTTGAGGGAGGAGAGGGAGAGGGAGAGAGGGAGGACTGTGCAGGATGGGAGAGAGGGGTATAGGAGAGAGGGTGGACGGAAGGCTGAAGCTGGAAGGACTGAGGCTGGAGCGTGGACACCGTGAAGAAAGGGAGAACTCGTAAATTGGAAGAAGACACAAACGCCGCGCACACACACACACGCACGCACGCACGCACGCACGCACGCACGCACGCACGCACGTGCCTGCGTGCGTGCGTGCGTGCGTGTGTGTGTGTGTGTGTGTGTGTGTGTGTGTGTGTGTGTGTTGTATGCGAGGCCGCTTGAGGCACGTTTTGTTTATCTTGTCTCAGGTAATTTCACCTTGTCTAGTGTCACGTGGGCACCGCAAACGAGGACGGCGAATCAAAATGGTGGGCCGTAGAAAACATTTCAGTCAGTTAAATATTGACGAAAGTTCAGCGGAAGAGGGTGTTTCCCGCTTTTCCCGGGTATGTCCCGATTTTACGTTGGCACATAATTTCCCGCTTTTCCATGATCAGATGTTGACACTTATGTATTATATAAAATGTCTACAAACGTGACACGCTGGGACATGTCTCGCTGTGAGATACATCAGGGAACCCGAGCAATAACTTGTAACATAAGATCTAGACACGATCCGTCAGATAATGGACGTTAATTGAGTATGCAAAGATAAGATCACCAGATGCGGCAGAGCAAGAACAACAGATCTACTGAACAACTATGCTGCCCTCTGGCGGTGTATGCCTTGTGGAATCTACAGGGATAACCCTATAACACGGACAACAATACACAACATAGTTGATTTCTATTATTATTGTATTTACCAAGAAGTAACTATATTCAGGCAGCAAGGTTGGAACTTTCTAAATGTCGCACTTTTGGTAGTGAGATGTTGTAGTGGATTCGAAGTTGCGCAGTATTTTGCTGGTGATATTTCCGAAAAACTTGTCCAGAATATACACGATGGCGGTGGCTGTGATTTCTTTTTCTCAATTTTGGATGGTCTAGTTTTATCATAATCAGACAAAGCGTAGACATGGCAACAAATGCACTGAGGTCTGACCTCAACAGCTGTAATTTGGTGTATTCAATTTACGTGACAGACGTGATACCTCTGCTGAGTCTAACGCCGTCTCCCGAGGGATGGTCGTATCGTTCGTTTATCGATGTCTACTGAACAACTATGCCGCCCTCTGGCGGTCTCTGCGTTGTTGAATTTACACGGATAACCTTATAGCACGGACTTTTCACACGGTACATAAATGTTGATAGCATTAATATTGCTACTACAGCAGCAGCTTCTGAAATCTATACAATCGTCATCTGACGGCGACTTAACTTGGCTCGATGCCGCGTCATATTTGTTGGGGGAGGGTGGACGGAGGTTGGGAGGAGAGTATATGTGGGAAGTATATGGACGAGGAAGGGCGGGGTGAATGACCCGGGTAAGTAAGGATGTGTCATATTTGTTGGGGGAGGGTGGACGGAGGTTGGGAGGAGAGTATATGTGGGAAGTATATGGACGAGGAAGGGCGAGGTGAATGACCCGGGTAAGTAAGGATGTGTCATATTTGTTGGGGGAGTGTGGACGGAGGTTGGGAGGAGAGTATATGTGGGAAGTATATGGACGAGGAAGGGCGAGGTGAATGACCCGGGTAAGTAAGGATGTGTCATATTTGTTGGGGGAGGGTGGACGGAGGTTGGGAGGAGAGTATATGTGGGAAGTATATGGACGAGGAAGGGCGAGGGCATGTTTGGTGTAAAAACCTGGCTCTCAACATTGGAGACTGTGTATCTCTCTTGACTCGGATGATCGCGTTAATGTCGGTCTCGTCTCAATTAATTATTGGGGACGTAAAAGAACCATTGAGGACGACATGCACCTTGGTAGTGACCACCCTGGCAGTGACCACCCTGGTAGTGACCACCCTGGCAGTGACCACCTTGGCAGTGACCACCCTGGCAGTGACCACCCTTGCAGTGACCACCCTGGCAGTGACCACCCTGGCAGTGACAACCCTTGCAGTGACCACCCTTGCAGTGACCACCCTTGCAGTGACCACCCTGGCAGTGACCACCCTTGCAGTGACCACCCTGGCAGTGATCACCCTGGCAGTGACCACCCTGGCAGTGATCACCCTGGCAGTGACCACCCTGGCAGTGAACACCCTGGCAGTGATCACCCTTGCAGTGTCCACCCTTGCAGTGACCACCCTGGCAGTGACCACCCTGGCAGTGACCACCCTTGCAGTGATCACCCTGGCAGTGACCACCCTGGCAGTGACCACCCTAGCAGTGATCACCCTGGCAGTGACCACCCTTGCAGTGACCACCCTGGCAGTGACCACCCTGGCAGTGAACACCCTGGCAGTGATCACCCTTGCAGTGTCCACCCTTGCAGTGACCACCCTGGCAGTGACCACCCTGGCAGTGACCACCCTGGCAGTGACCACCCTGGCAGTGATCACCCTGGCAGTGACCACCCTGGCAGTGAACACCCTTGCAGTGTCCACCCTTGCAGTGACCACCCTGGCAGTAATCACCCTGGCAGTGACCACCCTGGCAGTGACCACCCTGGCAGTGACCACCCTGGCAGTGACCACCCTTGCAGTGACCACCCTGGCAGTGACCACCCTGGCAGTGACCACCCTTGCAGTGACCACCCTGGCAGTGACCACCCTGGCAGTGACCACCCTTGCAGTGACCACCCTTGCAGTGACCACCCTTGCAGTGACCACCCTGGCAGTGACCACCCTGGCAGTGATCACCCTTGCAGTGTCCACCCTTGCAGTGACCACCCTGGCAGTGACCACCCTTGCAGTGACCACCCTGGCAGTGATCACCCTGGCAGTGACCACCCTGGCAGTGACCACCCTGGCAGTGATCACCCTGGCAGTGACCACCCTGGCAGTGAACACCCTGGCAGTGATCACCCTTGCAGTGTCCACCCTTGCAGTGACCACCCTGGCAGTGACCACCCTGGCAGTGACCACCCTTGCAGTGATCACCCTGGCAGTGAACACCCTGGCAGTGACCACCCTGGCAGTGATCACCCTGGCAGTGACCACCCTGGCTGTGACCACCCTGGCAGTGATCACCCTTGCAGTGTCCACCCTTGCAGTGACCATCCTGGCAGTGACCACCCTGGCAGTGACCACCATTGCAGTGACCACCATGGCAGTGACCACCCTGGTAGTGACTACCCTTCTAGTGACCACCCTGGGAGTGACCACCCTGGGAGTGACCACCCTGGCAGTGACCACCCTGGCAGTGATCACCCTGCAGTGACCACCCTGGCAGTGACCACCCTTGCAGTGACCACCCTGGCAGTGACCACCCTGGCAGTGACCACCCTGGCAGTGACCACCCTGGCAGTGACCACCCTGGCAGTGACCACCCTGGCAGTGACCACCCTGGCAGTGACCACCCTGGCAGTGACCACCCTTGCAGTGACCACCCTGGCAGTGACCACCCTGGCAGTGACCACCCTTGCAGTGACCACCCTTGCAGTGACCACCCTTGCAGTGACCACCCTGGCAGTGATCACCCTGGCAGTGATCACCCTGGCAGTGACCACCCTGGCAGTGACCACCCTGGCAGTGATCACCCTGGCAGTGACCACCCTGGCAGTGATCACCCTTGCAGTGTCCACCCTTGCAGTGACCACCCTGGCAGTGACCACCCTGGCAGTGACCACCCTTGCAGTGACCACCCTGGCAGTGATCACCCTGGCAGTGAACACCCTGGCAGTGATCACCCTTGCAGTGTCCACCCTTGCAGTGACCACCGTGGCAGTGATCACCCTGGCAGTGACCACCCTGGCAGTGACCACCCTGGCAGTGATCACCCTGGCAGTGACCACCCTGGCAGTGAACACCCTGGCAGTGATCACCCTTGCAGTGTCCACCCTTGCAGTGACCACCCTGGCAGTGATCACCCTGGCAGTGACCACCCTGGCAGTGACCACCCTGGCAGTGATCACCCTGGTAGTGACCACCCTTGCAGTGACCACACTGGCAGTGATCACCCTGGCAGTGACCACCCTGGCAGTGACCACCCTGGCAGTGACCACTATGGCAGTGAACACCCTGGCAGTGACCACCATTGCAGTGACCACCCTGGCAGTGACCACCCTGGCAGTGACCACCCTTGCACTGACCACCCTGGCAGTGATCACCCTTGCAGTGTCCACCCTTGCATTGACCACCCTGGCAGTGACCACCCTTGCAGTGACCACCCTGGCAGTGATCACCCTGGCAGTGACCACCCTGGCAGTGACCACCCTGGCAGTGATCACCCTGGCAGTGACCACCCTGGCAGTGACCACCATTGCAGTGACCACCGTGGCAGTGACCACCCTGGTAGTGACTACCCTTCCAGTGACCACCCTGGGAGTGACCACCCTGGCAGTGACCACCCTGGCAATGATCACCCTGCAGTGACCACCCTGGCAGTGACCACCCTTGCAGTGACCACCCTTGCAGTGACCACCCTGGCAGTGACCACCCTGGCAGTGACCACCCTGGCAGTGACCACCCTAGCAGTGACCACCCTGGTAGTGACCACCCTTCCAGTGACCACCCTGGCAGTGACCACCCTGGCAGTGACCACCCTGGCAGTGACCACCCTGGCAGTGACCACCCTGGCAGTGACCACCCTGGCAGTGACCACCCTGGCAGTGACCACCCTGGCAGTGACCACCCTGGCAGTGACCACCCTGGCAGTGACCACCCTTCCAGTGACCACCCTGGGAGTGACCACCCTGGTAGTGACCACACTGGCAGTGACCACCCTGGCAGTGACCACACTGGCAGTGACCACACTGGCAGTGACCACCCTGACAGTGACCACACTGGCAGTGACCACCCTGGTAGTGACCACACTGGCAGTGACCACCCTGGTAGTGACCACCCTGGTAGTGACCACCCTGGCAGTGACCACCCTGACAGTGACCACCCTGGCAGTGACCACACTGGCAGTGACCACACTGGCAGTGACCACCCTGACAGTGACCACCCTAACAGTGACCACCCTGGCAGTGACCACACTGGCAGTGACCACCCTGACAGTGACCACCCTGACAGTGACCACCCTGACAGTGACCACCCTGGCAGTGACCACACTGGCAGTGACCACCCTGACAGTGACCACCCTGGCAGTGACCACCCTGACAGTGACCACCCTGGTAGTGACCACCCTGGCAGTGACCACCCTAGTAGTGACCACCCTGGCAGTGACCACCCTGACAGTGACCACCCTGGCAGTGACCACCCTGGCAGTGACCACACTGGCAGTGACCACCCTGGCAGTGACCACCCTGACAGTGACCACCCTGGCAGTGACCACCCTGGTAGTGACCACACTGGCAGTGACCACCCTGGTAGTGACCACGCTGGCAGTGACCACCCTGACAGTGACCATCCTGGCAGTACCCACACTGGCAGTGACCACCCTGGTAGTGACCACACTGGCAGTGACCACCCTGGTAGTGACCACCCTGGCAGTGACCACCCTCAGTGCCAGTATATAAAGGTCGGTTTGGCGGTAATGTTTTGAAAAAGGCTGGCTAGTTGAATGAGACCTCGAAGCACCAGACAACTGTAGTAACCACAACATACCATCTAGTTAGTTAATAGAACGTTGCCGATTGCTGGAAACAACTAGAATTAGAATGTCGACTGATTTAAAAGACACCCTCACGCGCAAGAAAGTTGAAATGTAGAAAATTCTACATATTTTTGTTCATTAAAAAACATCAAATGAGGTAGTTTGAATATATATTAACTATATCGTTACATTTTCTATAATGACATAGACCTACAAAAATATATCATCAAAAGAGTAACGATATAGCGTTGACAGTGGAGCCACGTGGGGGCTTTACCCCTGCACGTTTTGTAGTTGTGGACACTTTCCGGTGGATGGCTGTAGTTAAATATGTGACTTTGGTATGTGGTTCGCTTACTCCAAACAGCCCCTTATGGGGCTAAAATAGGAGTATGGTGCTTGGTGCGCATGATAAAGGTGCATATAAATGTGGGAAATAATAATTTTTGAACAAAATAGTGCAATTAAAAAGTGGATTAAGATAAGATGTCCTCATTATAGACGAATGATGTGAGCTGGAGGGGCAAGATAGAAGGTGCTCACAGCTAGTTGGAAGGGGTGAATGGAGGGGAGTCTTATTATTTCAGTGGGGAGTAGATTCCAGGCTCTTATGACTCTAGGATTTGTATAATTATATTTATCAGGATCGCTGTTTCGAGTGCATGGGACTATAAGATGTTTTGGTAGAGAAATAGTCACGCGGTAATGTTTGATTTTGTAGAAGAAAGTGAGTTGGTGTTGTAATCGTCGCTGTTCTAATGTCTGCCAGCCCAGTTTGTGTTGTAGGGATGTGACGCTTGTTGTACGGCGGTGGTCATTAAGGGCAAATCGAGCGGCCCTTCTTTGTATTGTCTGCAGGGTGTCAATGTTATCCTGGGTTTGTGGATTCCAAGATGTTGCTCCATATTCTAATTTGGGTTTTACTAACATATTATAGGCTGCCTCCTTTACTTTTGGTTTAGCTGGATGGAGTGTTCATTTGAGTAGGCCAAGTGTTTGTGCAGATTTGTATGCAGTGGTTTGTACACGTTTAGTCCAGGACAGTTTAGAATCTATGATGATTATGCCAAGGTATGAATGTGAATTTACTCCAGAAATCGGCTGATTTGAGATGGTGCAGGTGAACTGGCTAGTTTTAGACTTATGAGTAATTGTGAGTAGGTGGCATTCTGATGTGTTGTTGTCGTTGATGGGGAACACAATGAAAGGCTTTAGAAATAAGGTCAATTTGGTGGTGTTTGTCCATGGAGACAGCCCATTCATGGACTGCCTTCACAAGCTACGTTTCACAAGAAAGTCCAGATGGGAATCCATGCTGGTGAGGGAGAATAATGTTGTAGGCGCCGAGGTGTTTCCACGTGTGGCTAAGGACAATACGTTCCATCACCTTGCACAGAATACAAGTTAAAGATATTGGTCTATAGTTAGCAGGGTCGCATTTATTGCTTTTTTGTGTATTACCGTGACAAGGGCTGTATTCCAGGCTTGGGGGAGTTTGCCAGTGATGTATGATTGCTGGAAAATGTGCTGTATTATGGAGGATATCTCTTTAGCAGTTTCCTTTAGTAGTTTTGCAGGAATTTTATCTGGTCCATTTGCTTATTTGGGGTTTAGGGCTTCAAGCTGTTTTATGATGCCATTTAGTCCGATTTCTAGGGTTTGAATTGAGGGAAATGGTGATGGGCTTTTTGTTGGGATAGGAAGTTGCTCATTTGTGAAAACTGATTTGAAGTGTTAAGCATAATTACCTCTCAAGAAACTTGAGGTTTGTTCTGAATATTTCGACTGCATCTCGCAGTCTTCTTCAGCAGAAGTTACGGATGAACAAACTTCAAGTTTCTTGAGAGGTAATTATGCTTAATATTAATAACCAAGAAACCGGATCATCTACCCATTCAATGATTTGAACTGGTCATTGAGGGCATTTGCTTTGCTATTTTGTTTTGTCTGATGAACGACCAATTTTTTTATGGATTTGTCGTCAAACTTTCTCCAATAATGTTTTTAATGTTACAGTTACAGGATTTGGTCACTTCTTTGGTGGCTACTTTTCTAATTTTTTAAAAGTTTTCCCAATGTTTTATTTTTGTTTTCTTGTGATCCATGGTAGGTGCTGTTTAGATTTACTTCTTGTGATCCAGGGTAGGTGTTGTTTAGATTTACTTCTTGTGATCCAGGGTAGATGTTGTTTAGATTTACTTCTTGTGATCCAGGGTAGGTGTTGTTTAGATTTACTTCTTGTGTTCCAGGGTAGATGTTGTTTAGATTTACTTCTTGTGATCCAGGGCAGGTGTTGTTTAGATTTACTTCTTGTGATCCAGGGTAGGTGTTGTTTAGATTTACTTCTTGTGTTCCAGGGTAGATGTTGTTTAGATTTACTTCTTGTGATCCAGGGTAGGTGTTGTTTAGATTTACTTCTTGTGTTCCAGGGTAGATGTTGTTTAGATTTACTTCTTGTGATCCAGGGTAGGTGTTGTTTAGATTTACTTCTTGTGATCCAGGGTAGGTGTTGTTTAGATTTACTTATTGTGATCAATGGTAGATGTTGTTTAGATTTACTTCTTGTGATCCAGGGTAGATGTTGTTTAGATTTACTTCTTGTGATCCAGGGCAGATGTTGTTTAGATTTACTTCTTGTGATCCAGGGCAGATGTTGTTTAGATTTACTTCTTGTGTTCCAGGGTAGATGTTGTTTAGATTTACTTCTTGTGATCCAGGGTAGATGTTGTTTAGATTTACTTCTTGTGTTCCAGGGTAGATGTTGTTTAGATTTACTTCTTGTGTTCCAGGGTAGATGTTGTTTAGATTTACTTCTTGTGATCCAGGGCAGATGTTGTTTAGATTTACTTCTTGTGATCCAGGGCAGATGTTGTTTAGATTTACTTCTTGTGTTCCAGGGTAGATGTTGTTTAGATTTACTTCTTGTGATCCAGGGTAGATGTTGTTTAGATTTACTTCTTGTGATCCAGGGTAGATGTTGTTTAGATTTACTTCTTGTGTTCCAGGGTAGATGTTGTTTAGATTTACTTCTTGTGATCCAGGGCAGATGTTGTCTAGATTTACTTCTTGTGATCCAGGGTAGATGTTGTTTAGATTTACTTCTTGTGATCCAGGGTAGGTGTTGTTTAGATTTACTTCTTGTGATCCAGGGTAGATGTTGTTTAGATTTACTTCTAGTGATCCAGGGTAGGTGTTGTTTAGATTTACTTCTTGTGATCCAGGGTAGATGTTGTTTAGATTTGCTTCTTGTGATCCAGGGTAGGTGTTGTTTAGATTTACTTCTTGTGATCCAGGGTAGATGTTGTTTAGATTTGCTTCTTGTGATCCAGGGTAGGTGTTGTTTAGATTTACTTCTTGTGATCCAGGGTAGATGTTGTCTAGATTTACTTCTTGTGATCCAGGGTAGATGTTGTTTAGATTTACTTCTAGTGATCCAGGGTAGGTGTTGTTTAGATTTACTTCTTGTGATCCAGGGTAGATGTTGTTTAGATTTGCTTCTTGTGATCCAGGGTAGATGTTGTTTAGATTTATTTCTTGTGATCCAGGGCAGGTGTTGTTTAGATTTACTTCTTTTGATCCAGGGTAGATGTTGTTTAGCTTTACTTCTTGTGATCCAGGGTAGATGTTGTTTAGATTTACTTCTTTTGATCCAGGGCAGGTGTTGTTTAGATTTACTTCTTGTGATCCAGGGTAGATGTTGTTTAGATTTACTTCTTGTGATCCAGGGTAGGTGATGTTTAGATTTACTTCTTTTGATCCAGGGCAGGTGTTGTTTAGATTTACTTCTAGTGATCCAGGGTAGGTGTTGTTTAGATTTACTTCTTGTGATCCAGGGTAGATGTTGTTTAGATTTACTTCTTGTGATCCAGGGTAGGTGATGTTTAGATTTACTTCTTTTGATCCAGGGCAGGTGATGTTTAGATTTACTTCTTGTGATCCAGGGCAGGTGTTGTTTAGATTTACTTCTTGTGATCCAGGGTAGGTGTTGTTTAGATTTACTTCTTTTGATCCAGGGTAGATGTTGTTTAGATTTGCTTCTTGTGATCCAGGGTAGGTGTTGTTTAGATTTACTTCTTTTGATCCAGGGTAGATGTTGTTTAGATTTACTTCTTGTGATCCAGGGTAGATGTTGTTTAGATTTGCTTCTTGTGATCCAGGGTAGGTGATGTTTAGATTTACTTCTTTTGATCCAGGGCAGGTGATGTTTAGATTTACTTCTTGTGATCCAGGGCAGGTGTTGTTTAGATTTACTTCTTGTGATCCAGGGTAGGTGTTGTTTAGATTTACTTCTTGTGATCCAGGGTAGATGTTGTTTAGATTTACTTCTTGTGATCCAGGGCAGGTGTTGTATAGATTTACTTCTTGTGATCCAGGGTAGATGTTGTTTAGATTTACTTCTTGTGATCCAGGGTAGGTGATGTTTAGATTTACTTCTTGTGATCCAGGGCAGGTGTTGTTTAGATTTACTTCTTATGATCCAGGGCAGGTGTTGTTTAGATTTACTTCTTGTGATCCAGGGTAGATGTTGTTTAGATTTACTTCTTGTGATCTAGGGTAGGTGTTGTATAGATTTACTTCTTATGATCCAGGGTAGATGTTGTATAGATTTACTTCTTATGATCCAGGGTAGGTGTTGTTTAGATTTACTTCTAGTGATCCAGGGTAGATGTTGTTTAGATTTACTTCTTGTGATCTAGGGTAGGTGTTGTATAGATTTACTTCTTATGATCCAGGGTAGATGTTGTATAGATTTACTTCTTATGATCCAGGGTAGGTGTTGTTTAGATTTACTTCTTATGATCCAGGGTAGGTGTTGTTTAGATTTACTTCTTATGATCCAGGGTAGATGTTGTATAGATTTACTTCTTGTGATCCAGGGTAGGTGATGTTTACATTTACTTCTTGTGATCCAGGGTAGGTGATGTTTAGATTTACTTCTTGTGATCCAGGGTAGATGTTGTTTAGATTTATTTCTTGTGATCCAGGGCAGGTGTTGTTTAGATTTACTTCTTTTGATCCAGGGTAGATGTTGTTTAGCTTTATTTCTTGTGATCCAGGGCAGGTGTTGTATAGATTTACTTCTTGTGATCCAGGGTAGATGTTGTTTAGATTTACTTCTTGTGATCCAGGGTAGATGTTGTTTAGATTTATTTCTTGTGATCCAGGGCAGGTGTTGTATAGATTTACTTCTTGTGATCCAGGGTAGATGTTGTTTAGCTTTATTTCTTGTGATCCAGGGCAGGTGTTGTATAGATTTACTTCTTGTGATCCAGGGTAGGTGTTGTTTAGATTTACTTCTTGTGATCCAGGGTAGATGTTGTTTAGCTTTATTTCTTGTGATCCAGTGTAGGTGTTGTTTAGATTTCCTTTTTGTGATCCAGGGTAGATGTCGTTTAGATTTACTTTTTGTGATCCATGGTAGATGTTGTTTAGATTTACTTTTTGTGATTCATGGTAGGTGTTGTGTAAATCTTGTTATGCGACTAGGGGTGGATTCTCCTGTCAGGTTAGTGTAGTTTTTATGAAAGACGTTCCAATTTGAGTTTACATCTTATTCGCCTGGTTTTTTATTAAAGTACTGCTGAGCTAGCTGAGTGCAGTTTGATTTAAGGGATTCCCAATGTGCAGATATGTAGTTGTATACTTTGTGTGATGGTTTGTTTTTTCTGTTGGGATTCATATTGATATCAAATATAATGGCTTTATGATCGCTCGTGCATGTCACTGTGTTTATGGTGGAGCTAAGGGATGGGTTTGATGTAAGTACTAGGTCTAATATATTTCCAGAATCTAATCGGGTGGGTTCATTTACCATATTAACCCAAATTCCCCAACTATTTCAATCAATGTGTTATGTTTCGCAGCTGTTTGTTGGTTTTTATCCCAGTCGATGTCAGGAAGGTTTAGATCTCCAGCTAGGATGACAGATGGGGTATCTTACAGCTACGGTATAGGACGGAGATAGATCTATGTAAGGCTTTTAGAGATGTTGTGTAGTCGTTTGGAGGTCTGTAGTAGGATGCCGGATATATAGCTTTTTACGCACAAAGTGTATTTTTGTCCAAATAATTTCACAGGTTGTGTTTAGTTTGTGTTGGGGGACTGCTATAATGTCAATTTGGAGTGCTATCAAAACACTTCCACCGTGGATGTTCCCATCTTTTCGGATTGCTTCATAATTTGTGGGGAGAAAGGAGTATGTGGGGATACTTGAGTCGAGTTTGGTTTCAACTAGAAGGATTATGTCAGGGTTTGTTGAGTTTATTATTGCCAGCAGTTTGTTAGTGATCTTGAACGAGTTTTAGCGGCGAATGGCGTGGAATGGGAGCATCATATAAAGACGTCATTTGCATTTGTAAATAGACAATGGCATAATGCAACGTTTCACCAAATTGGAAAGAATTACATGTAGATTAAGATATGTTTTGGGCTCATGGAATACTACAAAGCGATGACTGATCAATGACCGGCGGCCATGTGTTGGCTGTTCCGTCTATAGAACTCCTACTAGTATAATCATTCCGTGAGTCCAAACATACCTTAATCTATATGTAATTGTTTTCTATTTGTAGCAAGGGTTTATTAAGATTTCACATACGGTTAAAATGCCCGAGTTAAAGACAAGCACTGCCCATATGAGAATGTTTAATTTTAAATGTTTATATAGAATATTTAGTTAAAACTAAGAAAAGACCAACGTCATCAACTAACAAAAATCAAAACACGTTTACCCGGGCCAAACGACCAAAACACCCAACCTCGTATTTTGCGTAACAATCAGCCTGCTGGTCGTTGTTTATCAATGCTGTCATTCGGCTATTTATCCCGATCGGGTTTAAATCATCAAAATCTTAAACAGAGGCAATGAGATAATCACGACGCACCAAAATGTTTGTATATTCCGTTTTTGCGTCACGCCCTTTGGTTGATCATTCCGTCGTTAGTTTTAACTTTTCTTTGTTTAAATTCTATTTTGTTAGTACGATCATATTGCTAAGCACATTTTAGGTGAAAGAGTTTGCAATAAGTCGGGTATTGATTTGATATAATTTTTAATTGCAGCAAAAACATTCCAGTAACAATTCACAACACACAATTGCTAGCCACCTTGAAAATTACGATTTTTGTTATGTTTTCATGCACTTTGACAAAATAGTGAAAAGCAGTCATCAAAACTGTTGAATGTAGTGGAACAAAACTATCAAACATTTCGCTTCCTTCTCTTGGTTGATGGTAATGACTTGCAGTTTTTTTAGCATGGTGAAGTTGACTTTTGTTTTTCTTCAATATTTCCTAAAGTTAGTTTCATGATTTGAAAATAAAAAACTAGATTTTCAAATAATTAAACTAACTTATATAATACCTCAGTGGTTGTCCTTACATCCTCATTTTGCTGTAGACAACGCGCGACATAATGCACAGTTGGTGACCTTAATATAAAATCTTAATACAAAAGGTAAACCAGTTGTCAAAAAACGTTGTTCGTATCAAATTCCGTGCGGCCCGCATAAGTGGAACATAATGAAACGGGCAATGATAGATTTATACCGAACACCAAATCCGCGATATTCACCGTTAAATATCGTTCCGTGCTTGTTCGCAAAAATATGCACGCCCCGCGAAATGCCGCTATGGCCCGCACGTCCCAAGCTGTGGCCCGCACGTCACAAGCTATGGCCGGCACGTCCCAAGCTGTGGCCCGCACGTCCCAAGCTATAGCACGCTCAGCGAGGTAAATATAGCATCAAGTCGACGTACGACCCACGTTTGAGTGACAAGAGTGGAGGCCCCGCCCATCCGTGCATCAAGTCGACTTACGACCCACGTTTGAGTGACAAGAGTGGAGGCCCCGCCCCTCCGTGCATCAAGTCGACGTACGACCCACGTTTGAGTGACAAGAGTGGAGGCCCCACCCCTAGGTGCGACGGTCACATTCGGCTAATCACACAGCACACTTCGTCTCGCCTCGCTGCACTCTGCGCGAGTCGGGCGCGGTCGGCGGGCGCGGTCGAGTGTTGGTTGATGTCACATCACGCCGTTACTGGGGCCTTCAAGCCTGTCTCACAACGCGTGTGTGTTGATGTCACATCACGCCGTTACTGGGGCCTTCAAGCCTGTCTCACACCGCGTGTTTGTTGATGTCACATCACGCCATCACTGGGGCCTTCAAACCTGTTTCACACCGTGTGTGTGTGTTGTGTGTGTGTGTGTGTGTGTGTGTGTGTGTGTGTGTGTGTGTGTGTGTGTGTGTGTGTGTGTGTGTGTGTGTGTGTGTGTGTGTGTGTGTGTTGATGCCACATCACGCTGTCACTGCGGCCTTCAATGCTGCTCTCACAGGACGTGAATGTTGATGTCACATTAGTTGACATCACTGTTATTACTTTATGATAGTTATCTCCCTCGTCATGATTTAGTCACATTCGACCTGACCACTACATATATGTCCCACGTTGTAATGGTTTCTGGTGTCTAGTTGACATCACTGTTATTACTTTATGATAGTTATCTCTCTCGCCATGATTTAGCTTAACTTCTTAATCGTCATGTTAATGTTCCATCAACACCAGCATTTTATCCAAAGGAAATACATTTGCCGCCTCTCCCTGGGAAACTACTTGTCATTACACTTTTAACTTCCTTAATGGTACAATTCCTCCCCCAGTATTATTTTATTACCAATTTCACTTAATTCTCCCTCCTCATAATTAGTTTCCCAGTTTGCTACGTCTGAACAGTGACTACTGCTGCAAACAGTCGCCTTCGTTGAAGCGAGAAGCGACAACTTGTACACGACACCTGATAAGATCTAGACACGAGTCGCCGAGGTAATGACGGCATTGAACGCGACTGGGGGGGGGCGGTACGCTTTGGTGCAGTGAAGCGTGACCAATGGGTCTACTGAAGAATTACGTCGCCCTCTAGCGGTCTGTGGAGCCGACACGGCCCGGGTTACGCAGCCGCCGCCAGTGGGGTATGTAGGATCTTACCAAACCCACCGCCTTACCCCACCCCTCACCCAACACTTCCCTCCATCTAACCGCCCTCAATCCGCCCCCGTACCCTACCCCTTACATCTGTCCGCCCTCACATATCTCTCCAAACCCTGTCCTCCGTCTATCCACCCTCGTCTCTTTACCCAACACACCTCCTTCGTCTGTCTAATTCAGTACATTTCTAAACTATTAGGAATCTGTCTCCGTCCCACTGAGCCATGTATTGGAAGGCAGTGTCAGTTGAGCCACTGGGTTAGTTGAGCCACCTCCGTCCCACTGAGCCATGTATTGGAAGGCAGTGTTAGTTGAGCCACTGGGTTAGTTGAGCCACCTCCGTCCCACTGAGCCATGTATTGGAAGGCAGTGTTAGTTGAGCCACTGGGTTAGTTGAGCCACCTCCGTCCCACTGAGCCATGTATTGGAAGGCAGTGTTAGTTGAGCCACTGGGTTAGTTGAGCCACCTCCGTCCCACTGAGCCATGTATTGGAAGGCAGTGTTAGTTGAGCCACTGGTTTAGTTGAGCCACCTCTGTCCCACTGAGCCACGTATTGGAAGGCAGTGTTAGTTGAGCCACTGGGTTAGTTGAGCCACATATGTTTCCCAGAAACCTACAGCAGCGACAGTTACATGGTACCATCCAGTGATTGGAAATGTTATTAGAACATGATTGACGTACACTAAGTGCGATTTGTAACAACGGTCAGAACATTTTAGTTTTTTGAGGTTTTTTGTGCTCTTCGAAATTTTTATTGTGAGTTTATTTTTCCATTAATGTCTCGTGAGTAAACTATGAACTATCCGACATACACCTGTTGCAATTGGCCTGTAAGTTTATATTAATTAAGTGTTTCAACTTATTAGTTCAAGGTCTACGTAAATTGTACAAATAAAGTATTTACCCAACTTACGCTACATTGTGGCTCAACTTACCCCACACCAAGTGTTAGTTGAGCCAGCTTACCAACCCTACTTGAATCAGCTACATATAATTATCTATGCATACTTGATATATTATCTTGGTATAAAATGATCCACTAATAATCATAGTTTATGTTAGTAAAACAAGTTTGACTCATGAATTTGACTGTGCCCTAAATATAAAAAAGATTGAAAAATGACACTGCCACTAATACTGCTTTCCCCTACTGCTGGCATTATTCCAGACACTGCACGCGACGGTGCTGTCATCTGGTGAGTGGTACGCTAACTATAAATTTCCATGTGAAAAGAGAGTTCCACGTAGGTGAGGGAGGCCATTGTTGAAGCGAGGGAGGAACGTGTTGGGTGAGAGGAAGGGGCGGTGTTGAGATGAAGGAGGAACGTGTTGGGTGAGAGGAAGGGGCGGTGTTGAGATGAAGGAGGAACGTGTTGGGTGAGAGGTGGGGCACGGGGGTGTATTGTTAATATTGATCTATTTGATGCACCCGAGGCCATTCTAGGCACATTATTATTATTGAGGCCCCAACTGATTTTGTTTTTCGCACGGGCATTCACCACGAACGCGGACGACAAGTCAAAATGGTGACGCGCAAAACAACAAGTTAACAAAAAGACGAAAAACGCAAAAAAAAGACGAAAGTTGAACGGAGGAGATCGTCTTCCGCTTTTATGAGCAATTTCCCGCTTTTACGAGAGCAAATGTTGAAACCGATAGGTTAAGTATGACTCAACTATTGTCCATTGTTCTATTACACTGTCGCAGTTTTGTTAATTTGGTGACTTAATTACAATTCTGCAGCTGTATTGTATTTGGTATGTAAATGTCTTTCCACAGAAGTAGGCAGAGTCCGGAAATGACGCAATAAGAAGTGCAACTAATTCCGTTGGAAGTACAATTTGATAAATAATTACAGTTTTAGCTAAGACGTCTAATAGTTGGCAGATATATTGGCGTACATGATTTGAAGATTGACACATTTGAACACATATATCTACTCTTTGATATGTTTCCACACCATAAAAAACAGACCATGCGTAATATTGGTAAGTTTATTGATGCTAGAAGTCATAACTTGCACTTTCAGATAAAGATGACAGTAGAGTATATATACAATGTAGGTCCGTCCTCGGTGTGTTGAAAAGACAGTTCGAGGGTCCATGTATAGGGACTGTGGAGGGGAGATATGGGAACGTAGGGTGGAGAGTGTAAACGGAGGGTGGAGAGGGGACTGTCACTGTCTGACAGTTGACGAAGGGGGTGGGGGTAGAAGACGGGGGTTGAGGCGGGAGAGAAGTTCGTGCCCATATCGACAATTTGCTGAGTCACGGAGCAGAAGCAAAAGCGAGTCAACTGACTGTTGTGGTTCAAAGACACGGTCGGACACATGGACGCGATAAACTAAATAATGGATACAATACCAGTGGTCGAATCGTCGACATGATGGGCCGCTGTCTCGTGGACTTCCAAGATCGCTACCTGCTCAACCGTGTCGACATGATGGGTCGCTTTCTCCTGGACCTGTTCTCCCAAGATCGCTACCTGCTCAACCGTGTCGACATGATGGCTCGCTGTCTCGTGGACCTCTTCTTGCAATATCGCTACCTGCTCAACCGTGTCGACGTGATGGCTCGCTGTCTCGTGGACCTCTTTTTCCAAGATCGCTACCTGCTCAACCGTGTCGACATGATGGGTCGCTGTCTCGTGGACCTCTTCTTCCAAGATCGCTACCTGCTCAACCGTGTCGACATGATGGGTCGCTGTCTCGTGGACCTCTTCTTCCAAGATCGCTACCTGCTCAACCGTGTCGACATGATGGGTCGCTGTCTCGTGGACCTCTTCTTCCAAGATCGCTACCTGCTCAACCGTGTCGACATGATGGCTCGCTGTCTCGTGGACCTCTTCTTCCAAGATCGCTACCTGCTCAACCGTGTCGACGTGATGGGTCGCTGTCTCGTGGACCTCTTCTTCCAAGATCGCTACCTGCTCAACCGCGTCGACGTGACAGTTCGTCTGGTACAGAGCAAGGACGCATCTGCACTGGCTGGTGCTGCCGATCAGGATTACAAGACCGTCGAGGCGACTTTCTTTGCTCGAAAAGTCAAGCTGATCCCTGCCGTTCAGATGGGTCACATCATGGCACAGGAAAAGGGAACGTTCAAGTATCCATTGAGAAGTGGCGACTGGTGTTTTCGATATGGCGGGGTTCACTGCCGCACACTCACGACAACGTGTCTTTGGGCGTCACGCCTGAGAGAGTCGTGTTGCGTTTCGTCGACAACGATACATACAATGGAGCCTACGACAAGAACCCGTAAAACACAACAACTTGTTTCATTGACAACGACACATACAGTGGAGCCTACGACAAGAACCCGTAAAACACAACAACTTGTTTCATTGACAACGACACATACAGTGGAGCCTACGACAAGAACCCGTAAAACACAACAACTTGTTTCATTGACAACGACACATACAGTGGAGCCTACGACAAGAACCCGTAAAACACAACAACTTGTTTCATTGACAACGACACATACAGTGGAGCCTACGACAAGAACCCGTAAAACACAACAACTTGTTTCATTGACAACGACACATACAATGGAGCCTACGACAAGAACCCGTAAAACACAACAACTTGTTTCATTGACAACGACACATACAATGGAGCCTACGACAAGAACCCGTAAAACACAACAACTTGTTTCATTGACAACGACACATACAATGGAGCCTACGACAAGAACCCGTAAAACACAACAACTTGTTTCATTGACAACGACACATACAATGGAGCCTACGACAAGAACCCGTAAAACACAACAACTTGTTTCATTGACAACGACACATACAATGGAACCTACGACAAGAACCCGTAAAACACAACAACTTGTTTCATTGACAACGACACATACAATGGAGCCTACGACAAGAACCCGTAAAACACAACAACTTGTTTCATTGGTAACGACACATACAATGGAGCCTACGACAATAACCCGTAAAACACAACAACTCGTTTCATTGGTAACGACACATACAATGAAGCCTACGACAATAACCCGTAAAACACAACAACTCGTTTCATTGGTAACGACACATACAATGAAGCCTACGACAATAACCAGTAAAACACAACAACTTGTTTCATTGGTAACGACACATACAATGAAGCCTACGACAATAACCAGTAAAACACAACAACTTGTTTCATTGGTAACGACACATACAATGAAGCCTACGACAATAACCAGTAAAACACAACAACTTATTTCATTGACAACGACACATACAATGGAGCCTACGACAAGAACCCGTAAAACACAACAACTTGTTTCATTGACAAAGACACATACAATGGAACCTACGACAAGAACCCGTAAAACACAACAACTTGTTTCATTGACAACGACACATACAATGGAGCCTACGACAAGAACCCGTAAAACACAACAACTTGTTTCATTGACAACGACACATACAATGGAGCCTACGACAAGAACCCGTAAAACACAACAACTTGTTTCATTGACAACGACACATACAATGGAGCCTACGACAAGAACCCGTAAAACACAACAACTTGTTTCATTGACAACGACACATACAATGGAGCCTACGACAAGAACCCGTAAAACACAACAACTTGTTTCATTGACATCGACACATACAATGGAGCCTACGACAAGAACCCGTAAAACACAACAACTTGTTTCATTGACAACGACACATACAATGGAGCCTACGACAAGAACCCGTAAAACACAACAACTTGTTTAATTGACGACACATACAATGGAACCTACGACAAGAACCCGTAAAACACAACAACTTGTTTCATCGACAACGACACATACAATGGAGCCTATGACAAGAACCCGTAAAACACAACAACTTGTTTCATCAACAGCGACACATACAATGGAGCCTATGACAAGAACCCGTAAAACACAACAACTTGTTTAATTGACAACGACACATACAATGGAGCCTATGACAAGAACCCGTAAAACACAACAACTTGTTTAATTGACAACGACACATACAATGGAGCCTATGACAAGAACCCGTAAAACACAACAACTTGTTTCATCAACAACGACACATACAATGGAGCCTATGACAAGAACCCGTAAAATACAACAACTTGTTTCATTGACAACGACACATACAATGGAGCCTATGACAAGAACCCGTCAAACACAACAACTTGTTTCATCGACAACGACACATACAATGGAGCCTACGACAAGAACCCGTCAAACACGACGACTTGAAATTGATCGCATCGTACGTAGACGGACAGCAAGTCCCGGCGAAACCTCCACAGCCTCGTTTCGGTGATCGTAACTAGGTGAGAAGTTACTGTAATGTGTTTTCTTGAATTGGTAAGATGTTTCAGGATGAGGGAAACTCGAGAGGAGTTTGGAGGAAGATACATCCTGTTTGCTCTCGACTTGACCACCGATGTGTGCGACGGACCGAATTTAAATTTTATGTATGAGAGCTAAGAACAACCTTCGGGTGGAGATCAACCACTCGAGCAAACGGCAAACGTCTTCGTCTACGGAGAATTCGAGACAGTGTTTGAAGTAGACAGAAACAGGAACGTCGACTACGACTACTGAAGGATGGACACGAAGTAAATAGAACGTGTCTCAGCATCTGACGCTTACATTAGGAACGTCGTCCGCGGCGTGGTCCCCACAGACTGTCGACCCACGGCGGCGTGGTCCCCACAGACTGTCGACCCACGGCGGCGTGGTCCCCACAGACTGTCGACCCACGACGGCGTGGTCCCCACAGACTGTCGACCCACGGCGGCGTGGTCCCCACAGACTGTCGACCCACGGCGGCGTGGTCCCCTGAGACTTTCGACCCACGGCGGCGTGGTCCCCAGAGACTGTCGACCAACGGCGGCGTGGTCCCCAGAGACTGTCTACCCACGGCGGCGTGGTCCCCAGAGACTGTTTACCCACGGCGGCGTGGTCCCCAGAGACTGTCGACCCACGCCGGCGTGGTCCCCAGAGACTGTCGACCCACGGCTGCTATAGCTAGTTACCTGGCGGCGTTCGTGTGCAACATTCATGGGAGCGATAAAGAGGGTCAACACTGGATCAGTATGTACTTGACGAAAGTTGGACGTGGAGAATATTTCTATTCATACGACCTGCCTCCACAACACGACGAATTCATTAACTTTTTACGTGACAACTGCGCCTCAGAGCCCGCTGTCTGACGTCTGTCGACGGTATTGCGCCGTGTACTTGTTGCATTGTACTGTCTTGGAAACCAATACAATTGTCGACACCACTTGTTTAATCTGATATCAATTATTTTATTCATAAACCAAAGAGGACGTGACAAATACACGACTTGTGCAGACCACGTAATAGTTTAATATCCTAATATGTTTTGTTTTCAAAGCGTGGTATTCGATTTAATTCAATGTAATACAATGAAAGCATAATTTGTTTTTCTACAGAGCCCAGTATGCGTCTTAATACAATGTAATACAATGAAAACTTAATATGTTTTTCTACAAACCGCAGGCAGTATTTAATACAATGTAACACAATGTAGTAAGGTCTTTATAAAGTGGAATACTATACGCTGCCTATACTTGTCGTGGCGCACCCGAGCTACACAACATGGCTTGGAGGCGACCTACCCACGGCCGACCAATGACATGTCATGTAATCTTGCACGTGCACGTCACAACATACTGAAGGGAACCACTCCGACATGTTTTAAAAATAATGTTCCAACTTGCCCTGGGAAACACAATCGTCTAGCGATTTGGCAGCAATGGCCAAATACAAGGAATCTTTACCCATCTTGCGCATCATCCAGCATTGGTAGTACAGTGCGCAGCTCATCCTCAGCGTTTACACCGTCACTTTCATCATCACTGACGTCCGAGTAGCCATCGAAAATACTCCCGTTGACGGCGTTGTCTGAGTCCTTTTCGCCTCCGGCTCGGTCGCTAAGTTCGCCAACATCATCGACGACGTTGTTTCGATCGTGCGACAAAGATTCGTCGCTAAAACTATCAAATAATCCGTCCAAAACATACAGCGGTAAATCGTCAGTTGAAGTAAAACCGTCCGCCATTGAGGCCATAGCAGATTTTGATAATCCATCATTAAAAACCGCGAAAATTCCGTAAAATTATATTTAGCGATAATCAACGACTGCAGCTGCGGAATAGCTAATTCATTCGCCATGACAACAGTATGTAACAAGTGGCTCCACGTAGTGGATAACTCAGAGTAAAAGCGATTTAAATGGTGAACGTAGCCGATGCCGGAATTCTGGCCTGTCGTACTGAAATGGTGAGTAAGTACTGACACAATATTTACTAATTAAGAGTAGTGATAAGTTTCAGACTATATATTTGTTGATAAGTGTTTATTTAACCATATGAGTAGCACAACAATTTATTCGTATTGTTCTATTCACACAGCTGCCATTACATGGAAACCTGTCAACGTTAAATTATTTAAGGCAATATAGGTTAAGCGCTGTCATCACACTTAGGTATGATTACCATCAATGCCGACATATTATGAATTGTTTTTCTCAGTTTTTAGATTTGACCAGGTTGGCTAACCTGTGACGCCTGATGGGAGAGACAATCTGCCTTGGGATGACGGGGCTCATTGGGCTAACCAACTTTGGGACGACGGGGCCCATTGGGCTAATCAACTTTCACCGTGCAGGCAATTGGGAACAGAGTTTGGTTGACATTCTCCTGAGGTTCACTGCATCTCACCGTGCAGACAATTGGGAACAGAGTTTGGTTGACATTCTCCTGAGGTTCACTACATCTCACCGTGCAGGCAATTGGGAACAGAGTTTGGTTGACATTCTCCTGAGGTTCACTGCATCTCACCGTGCAGACAATTGGGAACAGAGTTTGGTTGACATTCTCCTGAGGTTCACTGCATCTCATTGTGCAGACAATTGGGAACAGAGTTTGGTTGACATCCTCCTGAGGGTCACTGCATCTCACCGTGCAGGCAATTGGGAACAGAGTTTGGTTGACATTCTCCTGAGGTTCACTACATCTCACCGTGCAGGCAATTGGGAACAGAGTTTGGTTGACATTCTCCTGAGGTTCACTGCATCTCACCGTGCAGGCAATTGGGAACAGAGTTTGGTTGACATTCTCCTGAGGTTCACTGCATCTCACCGTGCAGGCAATTGGGAACAGAGTTTGGGTGACATTCTCCTGAGGTTCACTGCATCTCACCGTGCAGGCAATTGGGAACAGAGTTTGGTTGACATTCTCCTGAGGTTCACTACATCTCATCGTGCAGGCAATTGGGAACAGAGTTTGGTTGACATTCTCCTGAGGTTCACTACATCTCACTGTGCAGACAATTGGGAATAGAGTTTGGTTGACATTCTCCTGAGGTTCACAACATAAAGGAAATTAACAAACTGAAGAATACAGCACCATACATATATATATATATATATGTATATATATATCACTACTTCGTGAAGGGTCACTCTGGTGTGAGAAGAGAGGCTGGTTCTTTCAATGATGTACCAAATGACATGGCTCTTGAGCAGATGTACAACAGGGATGGGAAGGAAAGTGCAAGTGGGTTTACAGGGACAACTCTGGATGCTAAAGCAAGAACCAAGTGGCTTTACACAAAGCCAGTGTCATCTGAGGTTTCACCCCAGATCAAAGAAATAATTAACCTTCCGCATGCTGGAAGTGTCACACAACACCATAAAGCGTCACACAACACCATGAAGTGTCACACAACACCATGAAATGTCACACAACACCATGAAGAAATAAACAAAATATGGTCAATCAAATAGTGGCATGCATTCAAGAGCACATAATCAACCCATACACTGTGGACTCTAGCAACATGCTTAACTGGCGAGAGAGCCACTGGCTTAACACTGCCACTGGCGAGAGAGCCACTGGCTTAACATTGCCACTGGCGAGAGAGCCGCTGGCTTAACAGTGCCACTGGCGAGAGAGCCGCTGGCTTAACATTGCCACTGGCGAGAGAGCGGCTGGCTTAACATTGCCACTGGCGAGAGCCGCTGGCTTAACATTGCCACTGACGAGAGCCGCTGGCTTAACATTGCCACTGGCGAGAGAGCCGCTGGCTTAACATTGCCACTGGCGAGAGCCGCTGGTTTAACATTGCCACTGGCGAGAGAGCGGCTGGCTTAACATTGCCACTGGCGAGAGCCGCTGGCTTAACATTGCCACTGACGAGAGCCGCTGGTTTAACATTGCCACTGGCGAGAGAGCGGCTGGCTTAACATTGCCACTGGCGAGAGCCGCTGGCTTAACATTGCCACTGACGAGAGCCGCTGGTTTAACATTGCCACTGGCGAGAGAGCGGCTGGCTTAACATTGCCACTGGCGAGAGCCGCTGGCTTAACATTGCCACTGGCGAGAGCCGCTGGTTTAACATTGCCACTGGCGAGAGCCGCTGGTTTAACATTGCCACTGGCGAGAGAGCGGCTGGTTTAACATTGCCACTGGCGAGAGCCGCTGGCTTAACATTGCCACTGACGAGAGCCGCTGGTTTAACATTGCCACTGGCGAGAGCCGCTGCAGCCATCAAAAAGGACCTGGAAATGTGGAAAAAGATTGAGCTCGAGAAATGATTGAACGACAACTAAAGGAAATTTATAAAAGTAAACTTTTGAAGATCTGCGGACTAAGTAAAATAATTCCCCTTCAAAAGCAGAAAGAACTGTTTGTCGATGAAGTTGTAACGTAAATCTTGAGGAAACCATTGGAGAATATGAACGCTCTAAGGTACCACCAACCTTGTTTGAGCCAAATGGATCGATGCGTCATGGCTGTAAGACAGGGAGGCTGACAACTGGGCTGAAAGAAACTCACCTAAGGTTGGATGAGAAATGACTAGAATCAGACAAGTGGACTGTTCTCGGTGTGGACGTGTTCCATTCAGCAGCACCAGTGTCTTGACGGTGAAACATTCAACCAGTACCAGGAGAGAAGCTAATACCGGAAAACCACAAAAAGAAATACGAGGTGAGAGGAGAAATCAAGATAACCAAATTCATAGAGTTCATGGCATCTGATACAAAAAAATCAAAGCTACAAGATTTCATCTGCTGTTCCTGGGAAAAGCCAGAAGCCAAACAATCAATAAACACCACACTGTACCTTTCTTACAATCAATAAACACCACACTGTACCTTTCTTACAATCAATAAACACCACACTGTACCTTTCTTACAATCAATAAACACCACACTGTACCTTTCTTACAATCAATAAACACCACAAGGTACCTTTCTTACAATCAATAAACACCACACTGTACCTTTCTTACAATCAATAAACACCACACTCTACCTTTCTTACAATCAATAAACACCACACTGTACCTTTCTTACAATCAATAAACACCACACTGTACCTTTCTTACAATCAATAAACACCACACTGTACCTTTCTTACAATCAATAAACACCACACTGTACCTTTCTTACAATCAATAAACACCACACTGTACCTTTCTTACAATCAATAAACACCACACTGTACCTTTCTTACAATCAATAAACACCACACTGTACCTTTCTTACAATCAATAAACACCACACTGTACCTTTCTTACAATCAATAAACACCACACTGTACCTTTCTTACAATCAATAAACACCACACTGTACCTTTTTTACAATCATTAAACACCACACTGTACCTTTCTTACAATCAATAAACACCACACTGTACCTTTCTTACAATCAATAAACACCACACTGTACCTTTCTTACAATCAATAAACACCACACTGTACCTTTCTTACAATCATTAAACACCACACTGTACCTTTCTTACAATCAATAAACACCACACTGTACCTTTCTTACAATCAATAAACACCACACTGTACCTTTATTACAATCAATAAACACCACACTGTACCTTTCTTACAATCATTAAACACCACACTGTACCTTTCTTACAATCAATAAACACCACACTGTACCTTTCTTACAATCAATAAACACCACACTGTACCTTTCTTACAATCAATAAACACCACACTGTACCTTTCTTACAATCAATAAACACCACACTGTACCTTTCTTACAATCATTAAACACCACACTGTACCTTTCTTACAATCATTAAACACCACACTGTACCTTTCTTACAATCAATAAACACCACACTGTACCTTTCTTACAATCAATAAACACCACACTGTACCTTTCTTACAATCAATAAACACCACACTGTACCTTTCTTACAATCATTAAACACCACACTGTACCTTTCTTACAATCAATAAACACCACACTGTACCTTTCTTACAATCAATAAACACCACACTCTACCTTTCTTACAATCAATAAACACCACACTGTACCTTTCTTACAATCAATAAACACCACACTGTACCTTTCTTACAATCAATAAACCCCACACTGTACCTTTCTTACAATCATTAAACACCACACTGTACCTTTCTTACAATCATTAAACACCACACTGTACCTTTCTTACAATCAATAAACACCACACTGTACCTTTCTTACAATCAATAAACACCACACTGTACCTTTCTTACAATCAATAAACACCACACTGTACCTTTCTTACAATCAATAAACACCACATTGTACCTTTCTTACAATCAATAAACACCACACTGTACCTTTCTTACAATCATTAAACACCACACTGTACCTTTCTTACAATCAATAAACACCACACTGTACCTTTCTTACAATCAATAAACACCACACTGTACCTTTCTTACAATCAATAAACACCACACTGTACCTTTCTTACAATCAATAAACACCACACTGTACCTTTCTTACAATCAATAAACACCACACTCTACCTTTCTTACAATCAATAAACACCACACTGTACCTTTCTTACAATCAATAAACACCACACTGTACCTTTCTTACAATCAATAAACACCACACTGTACCTTTCTTACAATCAATAAACACCACACTGTACCTTTCTTACAATCAATAAACACCACACTGTACCTTTCTTACAATCAAAAAACACCACACTGTACCTTTCTTACAATCAATAAACACCACACTGTACCTTTCTTACAATCAATAAACACCACACTGTACCTTTCTTACAATCAATAAACACCACACTGTACCTTTCTTACAATCAATAAACACCACACTGTACCTTTCTTACAATCATTAAACACCACACTGTACCTTTCTTACAATCAATAAACACCACACTGTACCTTTCTTACAATCAATAAACACCACACTGTACCTTTCTTACAATCAATAAACACCACACTGTACCTTTCTTACAATCAATAAACACCACACTGTACCTTTCTGGTGGTTTTCTGGATGAGAAGAAAAGCAGGACTATGTGTGTGTCACATTCTTCCTGACATGGGACTAGATTGGAGACATTTGGAGACATTTGTGATAAGGCATTGAGGTATGGATCAGAAAGGCCCCAGATCAGTGGGTGCCTGTTCATGAGCTTGCAAAGTTGTGGGTTCAGACGACTGCAAACGTCAACTTTTCTGCACGCCTTCTCAGGAAAAGATCATATAAACTTCATCTACAACATTGGCAAAACCACAGTGATAGAGATTTGCCACCAGTTGGACTGCAAATCATTAGCTTCATATGGAGGCGACAAAAACAATTAATTTATAAATGAAATGATATCAAAAGCCAGGAAAGATGAGATGGTGTTGTATGGTGGACAGGCATTCGCGTCTCTGCCAGCGCTGTGTTCACATCTGGTCATCGGTGGAGGAAAGTACAAGGATTTAAGAGAATTGCCACAGACGGATGATGCATTCAAGCAGCATCTTCTAATATCCCTATTGCCAACTTTTGTGCAGAGGAAAGCCCATGTCGCTATTCCAATGTTGCCCCTGCCCCCAGATTCGGCTGGACTCAGGGCGTCACACATTTGGAGCCAATATCCACAATGTTGCCGCCAATCCCAGAACTCACACAGTCTCTTACAAGTTGCAGATGTGTAGTAAACAAATGCACTCGGAACTGTTGCACTCGGAACTTGCACTAAGTCCCACGTGTCGCGTTGTGTTGCTTGTAAATGCGAAGGGAAAGAAGTAAAATGTGGGCGAGTTGTCTCCCTAGAACTCTTGCTGAAAGCAATGGCTCTGACGAGAGTGACATACACGACTGATGACAATGTTTAAGAGTTTCTTATTTAAACAATGTATCTTATCAAAAACATTTCTTATGAAGCAAGTCTCTGTTATTCATTGGTTGATTCAATATTCATTCTTAAATCATGTTTACGAGGAAAGTGGAAATGGTGCACTTCATGAAATCAAGTCCGATTGACGTCATGCCATGGTCACACAACAATTAGGTGGTGGAGTATACATCTGGTTCATGAATATGTCGTGTTCAGCATTATTTTACAATTGTGTCCATGGCTATTCAGTATGTATTAAGGTAATATGGTACATTTTAGGTGATGTCGACGACGAACCCGAAGTTGCTTTTTCGACATTTTGTTTAATGTTTTGTCTCTGACTTCCTCAAAAATAAACATATCAATAGGATATTAGTTTACTTTATGCATCCTCATCATTCTAGGTATTTTTTATACCAAATTTAGTTTTGTAGCTCTATTTCTGTGTATATTTGGAAATACCAATGATGACAACGCAGCCACTCCGAGACCCCATAGGCCTGAATATAAATCCAATTTTCAGAGTGAAGCCAATTGATCTGAGAGGGTTGCCCTCTGGAATATTTTTCAGGAAGATTTGAATTTAAATAAAACACAGGGCAACCAAAAATAGTGCGAGTTGTCCACAACCCTAAAAAATTATACGACTGTGTGTATTTGCTCATATTAAAGTACAATATTGCAAGTGTTCAAGAGTACGTGTTACGAAATGTCTTGGTGTTCTTATCGATGAGTCGTTCAACTGGAAAGACCACATCAGTCGAAGTAGGTCTAAGCTGTCAATAAGTGTTGGTATCATGTATAGATGCAGCAAACTACTTGAATACCATAGAATGTATATGTTGTACTCAACCCTGTTATTGCCGTATTTATCGTAATGTGAGGAAATATGGGGCAAAACATATTCCACAAATTTACTTTGTATAATTATGTTGCAAAAGTGGGTAGTTCGGCTAATGCACAATGCACAACGATGCGACCACACAACGATGTGACCACACAACGATGTGACCACACAACGATGTGACCACACAACGATGTGACCACACAACGATGCGACCACACAACGATGTGACCACACAACGATGTGACCACACAACGATGTGACCACACAACGATGTGACCACACAACGATGTGACCACACAACGATGTGACCACACAACGATGCGACCACACAACGATGCGACCACACAACGATGTGACCACACAACGATGTGACCACACAACGATGCGACCACACAACGATGTGACCACACAACGATGTGACCACACAACGATGTGACCACACAACGATGCGACCACACAACGATGTGACCACACAACGATGTGACCACACAACGATGCGACCACACAACGATGTGACCACACAACGATGTGACCACACAACGATGTGACCACACAACGATGTGACCACACAACTGCATTGTTTAATAAATCGCTCATTTTGAAGTTTGTAGACTTGATAAAATTTAGAACAATATTATTTATGTTCAAAGCTCATAGAAATGAATTGCCGTCAACTATTCAAAGGTTGTTTATAACGATGACGTCCACAAAGCCGGGGCATTGGGACGTACAAACGAGAAGAGGGGGGAACAAAAGAGGACGTCCATCGGCATAATTGTGCACAACACCGAACATAGGTGAACACCATGATCACCCGAGCTAAGCTCATCGGCATAATTGTGTACAACACCGAACATAGGTGAACACCATGATCACCGGAGCTAAGCTCATCGGCATAATTGTGCACAACACCGAACATAGGTGAACACCATGATCACCCGAGCTAAGCTCATCGGCATAATTGTGTACAACACCGAACATAGGTGAACACCATGATCACCGGAGCTCAGCTCATCGGCATAATTGTGCACAACACCGAACATAGGTGAACACCATGATCACCCGAACTAAGCTCAATATGAGTCTGTGTTGTCATCACTCGAGCTAAGCTCAACATGAGTCTGTGTTGTCATCACTCGAGCTAAGCTCAATATTCGTGTGGTCAACAATCTGCTGAAGCCAACGGGCATGATTCGACCACAATCATTTAGCTCTAGGAAACTGTGCGGGGACTTCGCCACCAACTCTGTGGGAAAAACACAATGAATCAGACTTGCAGATCCATAAGAAGCGGATCATTAAGGAAGAATATTCCGATGATGTCGAAGTTGATTGCATATAACCAGTGCCACCCCAACTCATTGATGGCATATAACCAGTGCCACCCCAACTCATTGATTGCATATAACCAGTGCCACCCCAACTCATTGATGGCATATATCCAGTGCCACCCAACTCATTGATTGCATATAACCAGTGCCACCCCAACTCATTGATGGCATATAACCAGTGCCACCCCAACTCATTGATTGCATATAACCAGTGCCACCCCAACTCATTGATTGCATATAACCAGTGCCACCCCAACTCATTGATTGCATATAACCAGTGCCACCCCAACTCATTGATTGCATATAACCAGTACCACCCCAACTCATTGATTGCATATAACCAGTGCCACCCCAAATCATTGATTGCATATAACCAGTGCCACCCCAACTCATTGATTGCATATAACCAGTGCCACCTCAACTCATTGATTGCATATAACAAGTGCCACCCCAACTCATTGATTGCATATAACCAGTGCCACCCCAACTCATTCGACTGCTACCTCCCACTGACGTAGAACGGAAGAGCACCAGAGTGTGTCCTTAAAATACCTGCAGTCTGCATTCCTGTCCCACTGATAGCTACAGTAAATAACAGCTACCAACAAGGACTATGTCCTGCCCCACTGATAGCTATAGTAAATAACAGCTACCAACAAGGACTAGTTCCTGCCCCACTGATAGCTATTGTAAATAACAGCTACCAACAAGGACTAGTTCCTGCCCCACTGATAGCTATAGTAAATAACAGCTACCAACAAGGACTAGTTCCTGCCCCACTGATAGCTATAGTAAATAACAGCTACCAACAGGGACTAGTTCCTGCCCCACTGATAGCTATAGTAAATAACAGCTACCAACAGGGACTAGTTCCTGCCCCACTGATAGCTATAGTAAATAACAGCTACCAACAAGGACTAGTTCCTGCCCCACTGTTAGCTATAGTAAATAACAGCTACCAACAAGGACTATTTCCTGCCCCACTGATAGCTATAGTAAATAACAGCTACCAACAAGGACTAGTTCCTGCCCCACTGATAGCTATAGTAAATAACAGCTACCAACAAGGACTAGTTCCTGCCCCACTGATAGCTATAGTAAATAATAGCTACCAACAAGAACTATTTCCTGCCCCACTGATAGCTATAGTAAATAACAGCTACCAGCAAGAACTATTTCCTGCCCCACCGAAAGCTATAATAAATAACAGCTACCAACAAGGACTATTTCCGAACACGATGAGAACCGAATATGTAAAACCATTTCCAGTAGTTCCAATTTCGATAAAGACCTGACCCTCCTGTCGGATACGGTGTGTACTTGCTGACCCTCCTGGCGGATACGGTGTGTACTTGCTGACCCTCCTGTCGGATACGGTGTGCGTGAAAACGTCTAAACAGTGGCCTCTACGACAGTTCGGTCCACATTTCATGCAGTGCGAAACATCAACAATATCGTGCGACTACTTGATTGTACAGCACGACAACTGATAAGATCTTGGCACGCGCCGTCGATGTAGAGGCGATATCGAACGCGACTAAATGGCAGTTGAACGTCCCACCGTCAGACAATGAACGGTGAATTGACTCGGCACGATAAGATCTCGGAAGCGACGAAGCGGGACCGAAGACGACTTGTGACGAACTACCTCGGCCCATAACGGACATTGGCGCCCTCTCGCGGTCATTGTATTATTCCAAATATGCATCCAAACTATTGATCATGTACACTAGTCGACCATCCTGCAAGACGAATACGGTGTGCGTGAAACGGCACTAGCAAGGTTCTGGACGTGCTTGGAAGACCGAACCCGTCGCGTGTAGGTTGATTCAATAACATCTGAGTATTTTCCTCTGTAGTGTGGTGTACCACAGGGATCGGTTCATGTGCCTGTTATTTTACTCTATACACCACACCAATGCATGGACCAACATCTGACGATGACACATTACATAAAACTATTTGTGTTGCTTGTAATAATTACCATAAATACCGAGTGTTATCAACACGTCATTATCACACCACTGGAGACACCACAGATACTGTCAACGCACGACAGCTCGCCTACGAGTACAATGCCGTCAAACTCGCCACAAGCACCAGTAGGCATGCCTTTAAACACTAAAGGTGAGCCTGATATGCTGTCATAGTCGCCACCGAATAAAGGGGCAATATGGCGCTCAATGCAGGTAAAATATGCGAATTCTAGCTTCGAAAAAGGTGATTAATTTTTTTTTTCGCACATGTTTAATCATACCCATGTTCCGTTGTTCCTAACCGTTGTGCATGCGTTGTGCGTGGTTGCTGTACATATTACACTGTGCGTGGTTGCTGTACATGTTACATTGTGCGTGGTTGCTGTACATATTACATTGTGCGTGGTTGCTGTACATATTACATTGTGCGTGGTTGCTGTACATATTACATTGTGCGTGGTTGCTGTACATGTTACATTGTGCGTGGTTGCTGTACATGTTACATTGTGCGTGGTTGCTGTACATGTTACATTGTGCGTGGTTGCTGTGCATGTTACATTGTGCGTGGTTGCTGTACATGTTACATTGTGCGTGGTTGCTGTACACGTTACATTGTGCGTGGTTGCTGTACACGTTACATTGTGCGTGGTTGCTGTACATGTTACATTGTGCGTGGTTGCTGTACATGTTACATTGTGCGTGGTTGCTGTACACGTTACATTGTGCGTGGTTGCTGTACATGTTACATTGTGCGTGGTTGCTGTACACGTTACATTGTGCGTGGTTGCTGTACACGTTACATTGTGCGTGGTTGCTGTGCATGTTACATTGTGCGTGGTTGCTGTACACGTTACATTGTGCGTGGTTGCTGTACATATTACATTGTGCGTGGTTGCTGTACATGTTACACTGTGCGTTGTTGCTGTACATGTTACAATGTGCGTGGTTGCTGTACATATTACATTGTACGTGGTTGCTGTACATGTTACATTGTGCGTGGTTGCTGTACATATTACATTGTGCGTGGTTGCTGTACATATTACATTGTGCGTGGTTGCTGTACATATTACATTGTACGTGGTTGCTGTACATATTACATTGTGCGTGGTTGCTGTACATATTACATTGTGCGTGGTTGCTGTACATATTACATTGTGCGTGGTTGCTGTACATGTTGCATTGTACGTGGTTGCTGTACATATTACATTGTGCGTGGTTGCTGTACATGTTACATTGTGCGTGGTTGCTGTACATATTACATTGTACGTGGTTGCTGTACATGTTACATTGTGCGTGGTTGCTGTACATATTACATTGTACGTGGTTGCTGTACATGTTACATTGTGCGTGGTTGCTGTACATATTACATTGTGCGTGGTTGCTGTACATGTTGCATTGTGCGTGGTTGCTGTACATATTACATTGTGCGTGGTTGCTGTACATATTACATTGTACGTGGTTGCTGTACATGTTACATTGTGCGTGGTTGCTGTACATATTACATTGTGCGTGGTTGCTGTACATGTTACATTGTGCGTGGTTGCTGTACATATTACATTGTACGTGGTTGCTGTACATGTTACATTGTGCGTGGTTGCTGTACATATTACATTGTACGTGGTTGCTGTACATGTTACATTGTGCGTGGTTGCTGTACATATTACATTGTGCGTGGTTGCTGTACATGTTACATTGTGCGTGGTTGCTGTACATGTTACATTGTGCGTGGTTGCTGTACATATTACATTGTACGTGGTTGCTGTACATGTTACATTGTGCGTGGTTGCTGTACATATTACATTGTGCGTGGTTGCTGTGCATGTTACATTGTGCGTGGTTGCTGTACATGTTACATTGTGCGTGGTTGCTGTACATATTACATTGTGCGTGGTTGCTGTACATGTTACATTGTGCGTGGTTGCTGTACATATTACATTGTGCGTGGTTGCTGTACATATTACATTGTGCGTGGTTGCTGTACATGTTACATTGTGCGTGGTTGCTGTACATGTTACATTGTGCATGGTTGCTGTACATATTACATTGTGCGTGGTTGCTGTACATGTTACATTGTGCGTGGTTGCTGTACATGTTACATTGTGCGTGGTTGCTGTACATATTACATCGTGCGTGGTTGCTGTACATGTTACATTGTGCGTGGTTGCTGTACATATTACATTGTGCGTGGTTGCTGTACATATTACATTGTACGTGGTTGCTGTACATGTTACATTGTGCGTGGTTGCTGTACATATTACATTGTACGTGGTTGCTGTACATGTTACATTGTGCGTGGTTGCTGTACATATTACATTGTACGTGGTTGCTGTACATGTTACATTGTGCGTGGTTGCTGTACATATTACATTGTACGTGGTTGCTGTACATGTTACATTGTGCGTGGTTGCTGTACATATTACATTGTGCGTGGTTGCTGTACATGTTACATTGTGCGTGGTTGCTGTACATATTACATTGTGCGTGGTTGCTGTACATATTACATTGTACGTGGTTGCTGTACATGTTACATTGTGCGTGGTTGCTGTACATGTTACATTGTGCGTGGTTGCTGTACATATTACTTTGTGCGTGGTTGCTGTACATATTACATTGTCCGTGGTTGCTGTACATATTACATTGTACGTGGTTGCTGTACATGTTACATTGTGCGTGGTTGCTGTACATATTACATGTTAATAACGTCGAAATTCAGGTGGGCCTGGATTATATACAAGTAGGGGAGACCGGGGCTAGTTGTTACAATTTTCTGTAGAAGTCACATTTTGTGGAAAATATGTTAGATATCATTATTTCTGTCAACGCATACATTAAATTTATTATTCGTACTAATACAATGCACCATACCATTGATATTCAATATTGTAGTTAGGTAGATATGTGAAGTTTCCCAGGCGCGGTCGTCTGTAACAACTAGCCCCGTTAGTGGGACAAATTGTCACATCAAACGGGGCACGTTATTATAGCAAAGAAGGCGTGGAACGCAAGGCAAGTGTCACTCGTACTTGTCATTACATTAATTGGACTATTCACACTTATACATATTATACACAGTGTATTAAGCTTTTATTGTTTTACCAAAGGGGACTTACTCCCCGGATTCTTATATAACAAACAATTGTCAATCGAACATCAATTATTGAATGGAGTGTGACATAGTGAATGACAATATATTCGTAATGCGACTTCTACTTGATTAAATAATACACAGACGTACGTACTCGCGCACACACGCACGAACTTCCACAGTTCAAAGTAATAATACACAGACGTACGTACTCGCGCACACACGCACGAACTTCCACAGTTCAAAGAATTGTGCAATCTTTATTAAATGCGGAAATACGGCCGTGCCATAGAAAATTTACAAGATTGAACAAGATTGCCATCCAAGGCAAACACCCAGACGGCAAGTGGACAGGGAAGCCACTGGCTTATCTAGAGTACACACTTTTTTCATTCATATGTAATCCGCCCTTGTGATATATTTGTTAATTTTGTTTGACGTTGCTAACATTTACAGTACTGGTTATTAACCAATACGCGAGGCTTCACAAGTGAAATAAAGCGTTCACACGTCATTGTTAAATAAATGTTGTTCTTTCAGTCATTGTCAGCACACAACTCGCTGGCTGAGCCATCGGTACGAGCCGCCCGAGCGTTGTTACAGCTGTAACAACTTGCTCCAATACAATTATAACAACTTGCCCCAAACAAAATTGCCCCAAATGAATTTCAATTTAACTTCTACTTGGCATAATCCCTTATAGTAGACATGTTTCAAGTTACATTCACGAAACATAAAAAGTGGCTGCGCGAGATATTATGTGGACATGTAAAAACAGTTTTAGGTGGTTAAAAAGTAATTTTTTTCCACATCTCGTTAATTTCGTCTTAAGTCCCGATGTTTGGACAGTGTGTCTGCTGATGGACTTCCAACCAACTGCTCTCTCCACAAGTGTGCTATGTTTTCGTAAAACATCTCTGTAACAACTTGCCCCTGTATACAACTAGTCCCGGTCTCCCCTACCGAAATGACCCTCATTTGAAATGGATCGCTGTACACGGATGGTTCGACCCTGACGCCGACGGATGGTTCGACCCAGCTACGGTCGATTCGGCCCACGCAAGTAGCGGAATTCTAAGCGGCAGAATTCTAAGAATAGTCGTTTCGGCTCACGGCCTGATTCGATAAGAAACGGAAGTTCTGATTACGCACACAAACATTCATACACGATCACACGCTAATATAATAATACATAATTATCATACAGCAATATCAATAACATAAAATTTCGGCCTGTTGTCAAGTTTTAAACTTCTTTGTATCTTAATTTTTATATATGTTTATGTTTAATATAATTTTTTTTTATTCTTAACGCATTTATATGTTTTTCAAGATTAGTTAGAATTGATTAATTATAATATTTGTTCGAAAACGTTATAATAATTTAGCGTATACCATTTCCCAGTTACAATACGCAAACAGTCAGTTCGAAAATAACGGACGTAATAAGGTCCACGGAGCCCATTTTCCAGTTACAACACCCAAGTCACAAACAGTAGCAAGTCGGTCCAATTAACAAAAATAACGGACGTAATAAGGTCCATGGACCCAATTTCCCAGTTAGAATACGTTGATCGTCTCGGCCCACGGAGCCCGCTGCCACCCTTTGTATACACTGTTGATTCAACCCATGCGAGCGAAAACACGTCACGGTTCACCTGTTGCGAAAACTGTTGGTTTGGCCCACGTTGAACCTGAACCCTTTATGGGCCTAAACATCCGACACACTTTGAAATGACGTTCCTCTTGACGGGGGACAATGAGGTGACGGTGGACAGGAGCCAATGGGGTAACGTTGTGACTATGGACAGGAGCCAAGAGGGTAACGTTGTGACTGTGGACAGGAGCCAAGGGGGTAACGTTGTGACAGTGGACAGGAGCCAAGAGGGTAACGTTGTGACTGTGGACAGGAGCCAAGAGGGTAACGTTGTGACTGTGGACAGAAGCCAAGAGGGTAACGTTGTGACTGTGGACAGGAGCCAAGAGGGTAACGCTGTGACTGTGGACAGGAGCCAAGGGTAACGTTGTATATTCCGGGTCCTTATTATTACGGCTTTGTGTTTCACTTTTACCTCGCTTTAAGTATGCCAAGTCGTTCATTATATCATACTAAATTACTATAGTATATATATATATATATATATATATATATATATATATATATATATATATATATATATACTATAGTAATTTAGTATATTTATATATATATATATATATATATATATATAAAATATATATATATATATATATATATATATATTTTATATATATATATATATATAAATATACTAAATTACTATAGTATATATATATATATATATATATATATATATATATATATATATATATATATATATATATATATATATATATATATATATATATATATATATATGCACGAATGGCACACATGATTGTCTAAATAATTATTATGTTTTATGGCAGTTTTAGCGATCGGAATTGCTACAAATATAGCCACGTTAGTCGTGTTTTCAACAGATATTATCTATCTCGTCCAACGTCCAAGTTACATTTTCTATGATGACACAGGGATAGGCCTAAAAGTATCAGCACAAGAGTAACGACTTACCGTTAATAGTGGCGCCACATGGTGGCGTTACCCTGCACGTTTTGTAGTTGTGGACGAATTCCGAGAGGTGGCTGTAGTAAAAATATGTGACAGTGATGTGTGTGGACAAGTTCTAACGTATTTATGTTTAACAAATATCAGAGATTAGCAGGATTTATGACAATGTCGGCAAGACCTTTTGGATAGTGTTTGTTTTCATTGAATGAAGATAATCCCGAACACGTAGCAGTGCATGCCAAGAATTTGCCTAGCAAGCTTTCGTCCCTGGGCGATAATGCAGGTTGTTAATGTCACACATACATACATATGATATACATACATTTGGTTGGTTATAGATTTACAATGCATATATTATACTTTTTCGTGTTTTTCTTTTACCATCACTTGCCTGCAAAGGCCAAAGCCATTGCATTGGCAAGACAAATCGCCTTAATTTCTTAAATTAATCAGGGACAGGGTGGTAAACGACCCTGTTCACTTTGACATTGTGACGTTTATTAACCATAAGTCTTCGGTAATAATTGGCCTTAGCTTAAATCCCTGTCATAATCATAAAATAATCACTATCATGTTTCAGGCAAACCTTATACATGATGCACCCCACGACCACCGGCAATGTGCGTCAAAGAGGTGACCCCGTCAAAGATGCGTCATGGCCATACAAATTGTAGTAGTATGTAAAATTCCACTTTTGTATACAAGGGATGCGTCAAGGTTCGTGCATGTCCGTTGCATTTATAGCCGCAAAACTATTAGAATGACGGCAACCAGCGACCTAATTGACTGTAACGTATTGTTACAGTCAATGATTGTAACCATGTCGGACGATGATGCACGTTGCCCGTGGGTAGAGGCGTCCAATGATGCAATTGATGGGTGCTTAATAATCAAATGGAAATTTATATTTACTCCTTCCGTGACTTCATGTCTACTATTTATTTAAATCAACTAGAGAAATATTATTGTAAACAATAACAACAAACATTTGTTGTATGTTTCTTATTATTCTAAACAATAACAAACATTTGTTGTGTTTATTATTATTCTAAACAATAACAACAAACATTTGTTGTGCCAGTTGTGTGTGTGTGACCTAAATTTACAACTACATGTTTTTGAAGCTTTTCTATGTAGACTTACAGTTACACTGACCAGAAAGGGATCAGTGATGGGGTTACTATGGCGACAACCACACCCAAACTGTCGTCTGTGGGCCTGGAACGACTGAAAGCTATACACGGTAATTTCAGTGGGGGGCCAGTAGTTACAACCCGGTCTAGGGCCATTTTAATGAACACAATGCAAATTCTCATTAAGTTGAAACTGAATAAACATGTTTTTTTATTCATAAAACAAACTTTAGAGATATACAAATTACCAAAAATCTTGAACCCAAAAAAATTCTAATCTTGGTAGTCTTTATTCTACATGCCCAATCTACTTTTTAGGAAATAATTGCAACATGGTAATTTGCTTGTATGAAGGAGAGGCTTTCAAATATTAGGATTGTTTGCATGTGGACTAATATGGTGACTTTACATGTTGGAAATCTGTCTTTGTCAAAATTCACAATTGTCATTTAGCTTTGCATAATGTTTTTGATGCTTAATCAATAACAAGTATCATGTCTGATTAATGTTGAATGTTATAAGGATTAATTTTTTGGAAAATCCACACCATGTTAGCTTCTAAAGAATACTTTCATTGTCTAAGTATTATTTTACTGAATCTTTGCAGCAAGACGCCACCCGCACTCTCGTGGCCAATCAGATATGGACGTCACAGAACATTCAGGGAAACGTTCATCAATTTCTTCAAGTGTCGTGATCACTTTTTTGTGCCGTCTTCTTCTGTCGTTCCAAAAAAGGATGAGGGGTAAATATAATGGTATTTACTACCTCGCCAGAAATACCTTTCTGAAACTGTCAGAAGCCATCAGAAACTAAATGGAACGATTGAATGAATTCATTAGAAAAAAAATGAGGTAAGAATTGTTGTTTAGCTGCGTCAAAATAAATAAAACATTTAACGATTCCCGAGTTTTCTTTAGGCCAATCTGTTGTTCCTGATTACTGTGTATTCGGTCCAAAACCATTTTTTTGCCTTGTTTCCATACTTGGACATTTAAGTAACACACAAAGAAAAAATACCTATTATACATGGAAAATTGCAGTATTCAGCTTTTGTGGGGCTATCTTTCAAAAATGTTTAAACATTATAAACAATATTATTTTTTATAATAATTAAAATCACTGCTAAGTATGGGTTGTTTAACACCTGCGGTCCACTGAATTCATGTCTCTCAATAGTGTTAGTATGGCTGATGAAGTAGCATTATTGTGCAGAAAGTAGCTTGAGGAGCTAAATATTTATATAATAATAATAATATATAATTTTGTATTAAGTGTATGTGGGCATTTGAAATTAATCGGGTTATTCACAATACAACAATCACTTTCTAAGCCAACAGTGAATATTGTTCAGCATTGGTTCCAAACTGTTGCTTCAATGCAATAAACTGCATTAGCCATCATATTGTTTTGAACTGGTTTCACAGTTGCCATGACAACAGTGGTTGTGTTATGCACTTTGTGTATTTCTTGTCTTGTAGTTCAAGCCCTTGTTTCTGGGCACTGTTTACATGTTGTTATTGTATAAAAGTACAATAATTTTGTAAGTTGTAAATATATGAACATGTTCATTTATGTTACGATAATGTAATTAATATTTTACAAAACAGATAGACAGCTACAGTTGTAATCTGTAGCGCTGTCGTGTGAGGTGGCTATAGACTGCACAGTCTGCAATAGTTCTATGTTGTATGATTCCAGGAATATGTTTATCCTGGTTGTAGAGAAGTGCCAAGTGACTGTGCACAAGAAGTTGTACATCTACCGCTTTCATGATGTGAGAACGGTAAATATGAAGATATGTAGTTATAGTGAGGTGTGTTTGTACACATCAGTTAAGCTGGCACAAAGATCACCTTTTGAGCATCACATTTCAGTTCACCAGCGTTGGCTGCTTCCGTTGTGCACCAAAGGAAAGGCGGTCCACGTACACAGTTGGTTCATCGACATTTCATTTGTTGTCGAGTCTTGGCTAATAACATTGCAGAATAGTCCCACACGTTTTGAATGAGTGAAGGGATGTTTCTTGTCAATTTATGTAGAATTGTTTTTTACTAGGGCATGCTGACTATATCTTTGTGTGCCAAATGCCAGAGTTATGCGCCATTCTGGTGCATTCGTGCCATTCAGTTGCGCCAATCTTTAAAATATTGCGTAAGTGACGCAAAGGCACATCCTAGAATTAACCCTCTCTTAATAGTTGCACCAAGTTATAATAATCAATACATTTGGCAGGATTCTTAGTCCTTCAGACCCCGACCAGTGAAATCAACCTGTATTCCTGTTCCCAGGTGACTTTTGAAAGAACTTCAACTATTCTGAACGAATAGTCTTCACATATTAATTGCAGTGTGGCTGAATGCTTGCCAGAAAAGTCAAAATGACCTTGGAATGAACAGGTCTGCCAGGGGGTGAAGTGTAAGGTCTGCCAGAGGGTGAAGTGTAATGTCTGCCAGAGGGTGAAGTGTAATGTCTGCCAGGGGGTGAAGTGTAAGGTCTGCCAAGGGGTGAAGTGTAAGGTCTGCCAGGGGGTGAAGTGTAAGGTCTGCCAGGGGGTGAAGTGTAAGGTCTGCCAGGGGGTGAAGTGTAAGGTCTGCCAGGGGGTGAAGTGTAAGGTCTGCCAGGGGGTGAAGTGTAAGGTTTGCCAAGGGGTGAAGTGTAAGGTCTGCCAGGGGGTGAAGTGTAAGGTCTGCCAGGGGGTGAAGTGTAAGGTCTGCCATGGGGTGAAAATGCTTTAAACAGTCCCAAGGACAGGATACTGCGCTATATAAGAACATACCTTTTACTTCTACTGCCATTTACAGCAGTGGACGCACAGGGACAATATGTACTGGGCACAGACAGGTGCATTTTGTCCACTCCACATTTAACAAGATTGCCATCAAGGCAAAGGCCCAGATGGCAAGTGGACAAGGAAACCATTGGCTTATCGAGAGTCAAACATTTTTAATCTTTATGTAATCCGTCCTCCTGGGATATGAGTCCATCTTGTTTTTAAACATATTCATGCTGCTACATAATCTGTAGATAATTTGTTCCATTCATTGATTTTCCTCTGTGAGAACGATATCCAATCTACACTGATCCTTTACTAATGTTACCTCATGTCCTCTAGTTATATTATCTTTCTTGAGTGAGAAACAAATATTTCTGTCAATATTTTCATACCCATTCAAAATCTTAAAAACTTCAATTTGATCTACTCTTAACTGCCTTGTCTCTAGAGTTTTTAAACCACATTCTATCAGTTGTGTTTCATAACTAAGGTCTCTTACATTGTCGCGGTTCTCTCAACTATAGGACTATCTGGCTATGGACAGTAGTGGCATTATTTGAAGGAATAGCTTTAGAATTAGAGCGTGTCTGAATGTTTCCCAGGTATGTTGAGATGGCATTGGTAGGAACATTTAACAAATCATCTTTGATATGTGCAATACAATCAGGGCCTTGCTTTGATATGTGCAATACAATCAGGGCCTTGCTTTGATATGTGTGATACAATCAGGGCCTTGCTTTGATATGTGTGATACAATCAGGGCCTTGTCTTGTAGTCTAGACAACAACAACTAACAGAATGTGACGTGTCTGAAATAACACAATCTGCCTTCATTTAATTAAATACCACTTTATCTCCACTGCATTTTTTATATGTTGCCCCATTGCTTGTTATGGTCCCTTATTTCTCAGAAACAAGTCATACTCCGGTGCAACATATCCTCTAAGAATTCAGACATGTTGGGTTCCAATACCGCAGTTTTTTCCTCTCCCTGCAGTCTGCCTCCAGAGAGGGTTCTTCCCTTTGGGATGCGGGACAACTTCTGGGAGATGGGAGAGACCGGGCCTTGCGGTCCGTGTTCTGAGCTGCACTATGACCACAGCCACAGCTGTGACGCCAGCCGCCTGGTGAACGCTGACAGTCCACAGGTGATAGAACTGTGGAACATAGTCTACACCGTTTTCCTTGTTTTTGGAAGGGAACAAATTTATCGATGATACTCTCAATTTCATATTTTAGAATATTCCAACATTCAATTGCGGTCTTATTCATCAGTATGTTATTCCAATCTAGCTTTGCTAAGTATTTTCTCATATCTTTGTAATTACCTTTGTGGAAGTTTCTCTTGTACATTTTCTTATTTTTGCTTTCTGATTTTACATTGATGTCAAAATGTATTTGATTATGGTCACTGTTACCCAATGGTTCAAATATCTTTACATTGTCCACTAATTCTTTTTGTGATGACAAAACTATATCTAATACATTTTCTCCCCTGGTTGGTTCTAGCACGTGCTGAGTAAGAAAGCTATCCTGAATTAAAAATAGAAATTGTTGGTCCTCAATCCCTGTGCTCTCTAGAGAATTCCATTGTATGTGTCCATGGTTAAAATCTCCCATTATAATACATTCCCCTTTACTAACTTCCTTTATAGCGTTTTTATTTTTGTGTTGTCCTCTTCGTTTATGTTTGGACTTCGATAAACTAATCCAATAGTTAATTTTGAATTTCCTGAAACAATTTTGCACCAAACAGCTTCATCGCAATCTGCTTCCCTTTCTAGTTTTACTTCATAAGCCTGAATAGATTCTTTAACATATAAAATAACTCCCCCGCCCCTTCTTCCTATTCGATCTTTCCTAAACATTACGTATCAGTCCTAATTCAGCATCTGTTATATCTATGTTGGCCCATGATTCAGTTATACCAATTATGTGAGGGTCAATATCTTCTACCATAATGTTTAATTCGTTTTTCTTATTTACTATGCTCCTTGCATTTAAACATACGCATCTATAACCTTTTTCAGAGATGTTTTTCGGACGATTTGATATTGGTTTATCTGTGCTAGTGGCCTCTTGTTCTGCTTGAGACACCTCTAGGTAACCCCCCTGAACTTCTAGTTTAAACAGTGGGAGAGAACTACAACCAGGGCAGTGGGAGAGAACTACAACCAGGGCAGTGGGATAGAACTACAACCAGGGCAGTGGGAGAGAACTACAACCAGGGCAGTGGGAGAGAACTACAACCAGGGCAGTGGGAGAGAACTACAACCAGGGCAGTGGGAGAGAACTACAACCAAGGCAGTGGGAGAGAACTACAACCAGAGCAGTAGGAGAGAACTACAACCAGGGCAGTGGGAGAGAACTACAACCAGGGCAGTGGGAGAGAACTACAACCAGGGCAGTGGGAGAGAACTACAACCAGGGCAGTGGGAGAGAACTACAACCAGGGCAGTGGGAGAGAACTACAACCAGGGCAGTGGGAGAGAACTACAACCAGGGCAGTGGGAGAGAACTACAACCAGGGCAGTGGGAGAGAACTACAACCAGGGCAGTGGGAGAGAACTACAACCAGAGCAGTAGGAGAGAACTACAACCAGGGCAGTGGGAGAGAACTACAACCAGGGCAGTGGGAGAGAACTACAACCAGGGCAGTGGGAGAGAACTACAACCAGGGCAGTGGGAGAGAACTACAACCAGGGCAGTGGGAGAGAACTACAACCAGGGCAGTGGGAGAGAACTACAACCAAGGCAGTGGGAAAGAACTACAACCAGGGCAGTGGGAGAGAACTACAACCAAGGCAGTGGGAGAGAACTACAACCAGGGCAGTGGGAGAGAACTACAACCAGGGCAGTGGGAGAGAACTACAACCAGGGCAGTGGGAGAGAACTACAACCAGGGCAGTGGGAGAGAACTACAACCAGGGCAGTGGGAGAGAACTACAACCAGGGCAGTGGGAGAGAACTACAACCAGGGCAGTGGGAGAGAACTACAACCAGGGCAGTGGGAGAGAACTACAACCAAGGCAGTGGGAAAGAACTACAACCAGGGCAGTGGGAGAGAACTACAACCAAGGCAGTGGGAGAGAACTACAACCAGAGCAGTAGGAGAGAACTACAACCAGGGCAGTGGGAGAGAACTACAACCAGGGCAGTGAGAGAGAACTACAACCAGGGCAGTGGGAAAGAACTACAACCAGGGCAGTGGGAGAGAACTACAACCAAGGCAGTGGGATAGAACTACAACCAGGGCAGTGGGAGAGAACTACAACCAAGGCAGTGGGAAAGAACTACAACCAGGGCAGAGGGAGAGAACTACAACCAGGGCAGTGGGAGAGAACTACAACCAGGGCAGTGGGAGAGAACTACAACCAGGGCAGTGGGAGAGAACTACAACCAGGGCAGTGGGAGAGAACTACAACCCAGGCAGTGGGAGAGAACTACAACCAGGGCAGTGGGAGAGAACTACAACCAGGGCAGTGGGAGAGAACTACAACCAGGGCAGTGGGAGAGAACTACAACCAGGGCAGTGGGAGAGAACTACAACCAGGGCAGTGGGAGAGAACTACAACCAGGGCAGTGGGAGAGAACTACAACCAAGGCAGTGGGAGAGAACTACAACCAGGGCAGTGGGAGAGAACTACAACCAAGGCAGTGGGAAAGAACTACAACCAGGGCAGTGGGATAGAACTACAACCAAGGAAGTGGGAGAGAACTACAACCAGGCCAGTGGGAGAGAACTACAACCAAGGAAGTGGGAGAGAACTACAACCAGGCCAGTGGGAGAGAACTACAACCAGGGCAGTGGGAGAGAACTACAACCAGGGCAGTAGGAGAGAACTACAACCAGGACAGTGGGAGAGAACTACAACCAGGGCAGTGGGATAGAACTACAACCAGGGCAGTGGGAGAGAACTACAACCAGGGCAGTGGGAGAGAACTACAACCAGGGCAGTGGGAGAGAACTACAACCAGGGCAGTGGGAGAGAACTACAACCAGGGCAGTGGGAGAGAACTACAACCAGGGCAGTGGGAGAGAACTACAACCAGGGCAGTGGGAGAGAACTACAACCAGGGCAGTAGGAGAGAACTACAACCAGGGCAGTGGGAGAGAACTACAACCAGGGCAGTGGGAGAGAACTACAACCAGGGCAGTGGGAGAGAACTACAACCCAGGCAGTGGGAGAGAACTACAACCAGGGCAGTGGGAGAGAACTACAACCAGGGCAGTAGGAGAGAACTACAACCAGGGCAGTGGGAGAGAACTACAACCAGGGCAGTGGGAGAGAACTACAACCAGGGCAGTGGGATAGAACTACAACCAGGGCAGTGGGAGAGAACTACAACCAAGGCAGTGGGAGAGAACTACAACCAGGGCAGTGGGAGAGAACTACAACCAAGGCAGTGGGAAAGAACTACAACCAGGGCAGTGGGATAGAACTACAACCAAGGAAGTGGGAGAGAACTACAACCAGGGCAGTGGGAGAGAACTACAACCAGGGCAGTGGGAGAGAACTACAACCAGGGCAGTGGGAGAGAACTACAACCAGGGCAGTGGGAGAGAACTACAACCAGGGCAGTGGGAGAGAACTACAACCAGGGCAGTGGGAGAGAACTACAACCAGGGCAGTGGGAGAGAACTACAACCAGGGCAGTGGGAGAGAACTACAACCCAGGCAGTGGGAGAGAACTACAACCAGGGCAGTGGGAGAGAACTACAACCAGGGCAGTGGGAGAGAACTACAACCAGGGCAGTGGGAGAGAACTACAACCAGGGCAGTGGGAGAGAACTACAACCAGGGCAGTGGGATAGAACTACAACCAGGGCAGTGGGAAAGAACTACAACCGAGGCAGTGGGATAGAACTACAACCAGGGCAGTGGGAGAGAACTACAAACAGGGCAGTGGGAGAGAACTACAACCAGGGCAGTGGGAGAGAACTACAACCAGGGCAGTGGGAGAGAACTACAACCAAGGCAGTGGGAGAGAACTACAACCAGGGCAGTGGGAAAGAACTACAACCAGGGCAGTGGGAGAGAACTACAACCAGGGCAGTGGGAGAGAACTACAACCGAGGCAGTGGGAGAGAACTACAACCAGGGCAGTGGGAGAGAACTACAACCAGGGCAGTGGGAGAGAACTACAACCAGGGCAGTGGGAGAGAACTACAACCAGGGCAGTGGGAGAGAACTACAACCAGGGCAGTGGGAGAGAACTACAACCAAGGCAGTGGGAGAGAACTACAACCAGAGCAGTAGGAGAGAACTACAACCAGGGCAGTGGGAGAGAACTACAACCAGGGCAGTGGGAGAGAACTACAACCAGGGCAGTGGGAGAGAACTACAACCAGGGCAGTGGGAGAGAACTACAACCAGGGCAGTGGGAGAGAACTACAACCAGGGCAGTGGGAGAGAACTACAACCAGGGCAGTGGGAGAGAACTACAACCAGGGCAGTGGGAGAGAACTACAAACAGGGCAGTGGGATAGAGAATAACCTTCTTTACAGTATGCTGCAGATTAAGGAGATTGTCTCACACACTTGTTTGAAACCCGAAAATAGCTGCCAGTGGAAATTCACTAAACAAATTCACTGACAACAAGAATCAATTTGTGCTTAGTAACCGATACTAAAGTAAGACAGGATAGGTGGTTGTGGGGCGAAGGTTGGGGGGGGTAATTCTGAATGACTGGGAGACAAATGGCAGCACTGTATGTTAAAAATGTTCTCATCTGAGGAACAACTGCAGGATCGAGGGTGCCACTTTGCGGTTTATTGACAACTAATTCTGACTTGATGAAACAAATCAGGCCGAAATAAAGGGGGGTGCCCGGGCACCTGATGGACACCCCTTCATACCACATCCGCCCACGAGTTTATACATTTAAGAACGAGTCAACACCCACGCTGGTGGAAAATCACTCATGCATGGCACGGTGAAGGCCGATAAATACTAAAGGGATGTGTGGCAGGTGTCTCAACCTCAGTACCACCTGTTTTTGGGGTCAACTTCCCATCTCCCACCAATTTTTAGGACCAACCTCCCACTTCCTGCCACACCCCCTCACACTATGGCTTAATGGGCAAGTTCAACAAAAAACTTACAGTTGAAACTCTATTACGTACAAAATGTTCACAACACCATGTGAACAATTATGTACAATTGTTGCCAACACATGAAAAATTATGTACAATTGTTCACAACACCATGCGAACAATTATGCATATTTGTTCACAACACCATGCAAACAATTATGTACAATTGTTCGCAACATCATGCGAACAATTGTTCACAACACCATGCGAACAATCATGTACAATTGTTCACAACACCATGGAAACAATTATGTACAATTGTTCACAACACCATGCAAACAATTATGTACAATTGTTCACAATGTCATGAGTCTTTTTTACGACTGTGTCAAGTTATGTAATATAAATGCAAGGTGTCGGTCGACATTACTATAACTGGCACTACTTTCTCGCAATTTCTGACTTTGTTTTTGGTTGGGTCCAAAAATATATGCCTGGAATACTGGATGGTGTAATGTGTTTTAATGTGAAACAGGCCACTTTCCATATTTGGTCATTTAAAGGGCAGAAATCACAACCTCTCTGATTGAAAAAACACAACACATGATAATAACAAAACGGGTTTATTTGTACAAACACAGCGGTAATAAGTTATGTTTACATTCAGTATTACACGAGTATGACACATACATGAAAATATAGATGTCGCGCCAGGGAGGTCTTTCTGCTGTGAATCTACATCTTTAAATACTCAGCCAACAGAACGACCGCCTTCTTGACTAGAGCTGGGGGTGACCCCCGACCTCCCCCAGACCAGAGCTGTAGGTGACCCCCGACCTCCCCCAGACCAGATATGGGGGCGACCCCCGACCCGGACCTCCTGAGCAGCATCAATAAAGACGGCAGCATGCAAATTTATAAATGCGATTTAAAATGGCTTCGACTAGCCACATTTGTCACTCTTGGAGTGGGCTGCTTTGGGCTGTGCGGACTAAACACATTTTTTTAAAGACCAAAACCAACAATAAAAAATAACAAAGAAATTGCGTCCAAACAGCCTCTGGGAGCTAGCTATTTATTCGCTGATCAAACTGTATCGTTTTATTAAAGAAGCATATCACTCAGTGATACACAGTCCATTTCACCGTTGTAGAATTACAGCACACTCAGTTTGGTTAAATCTAATTTAAAACTTTTTAAAGACCTTTCATTTAAAAAATCCCATTTTTAAGACCTTTTCAAGGCCATAAAATGCAAGATCCAATTCAAGGGTTTTTAAGACTTTGCACACACCCTTGATTCTAACTTGCTTCCACCTAGTTTAACTTGGTGAACACTTCATGGGGTAACCTGGTGAACACCTCATGGGGGTAACCTGGTGAGCACCTCATGGGTGTAACCTGGTGAACACCTCATGGGGCAACCTGGTGAGCACCTCATGGGGGTAACCTGGTGAACACCTCATGTGGGTAACCTGGTGAACACCTCATGGGGCAACCTGGTGAACACTTAATGGGGGCTCCTAATGTCAGCCTCATGCCTTGGACTAAGAAATAGACACCCATGGCAGGCATCTACATCAGTAATATGTCGGACACCTCTGTCAGACACCTACGTCAGTAGTATGTCAGACACCTACGTCAGTAGTATGTCAGACACCTACGTCAGTAGTATGTCAGACACCTACGTCGGTAGTATGTCAGACACCTACGTCGGTAGTATGTCAGACACCTACGTCAGTAGTATATCAGTCACTTGTCAGTAGTATGTCAGACACCTGTCAGTAGTATGTCAGACACCTGTCAGTAGTATGTCAGACACCTATGTCAGTAGAGTGTCATGGTTCTACAGGATCGACAGAGGTTGCAGTGGTGGATTCGTTGTGACAATCTACAACACACTGTGTCACAAGTTTAGTGACTTGGTGACTGTGTCACCAGTTTAGTGACACAGTGACGTGGCGGCTGTGTCACCAATTCAAGAGGCCGGGTTTGTTGAGTGTCATGAAGTAGATCTGACAGGACGAGCCAGAACGAATGGAAGAGAAGAAAACCTGAAAGAAACAGAACAATTGAAACAGTCAGTCTGCTCTCCCTTCACATCTCTCCCTTCCCCACCCCTCCCTCTCCATGATTCCTGTCTCTCCCCCACCCCTCCCTCTCCATGATTCCTGTCTCTCCTCCACCCTCCCTCTCTCCATGATTCCTGTCTCTCCCCCACACATCCCTCTCTCCATGATTCCTGTCTCTCCTCCACCCTCCCTCTCTCCATGATTCCTATCTCTCCCCTACCCCTCCCTCTCCATGATTCCTGTCTCTCCCCCACACATCCCTCTCTCCATGATTCCTGTCTCTCCTCCACCCTCCCTCTCTCCATGATTCCTGTCTCTCCCCTACCCCTCCCTCTCCATGATTCCTGTCTCTCCCCACCCCTCCCTCTCACCATTATTCCTGTCTCCCCCACCCCCTCTCTCCATGATTCCTGTATCTCCCGTACCCCTCCCTCTCCATGATTCCTGTCTCTCCCCCACCCCTCCCTCTCCATGATTCCCGTCTCTCCTCCACCCTCCCTCTCTCCATGATTCCTGTCTCTCCCCACACATCCCTCTCTCCATGATTCCTGTCTCTCCCCACCCCTTCCTCTCCATGATTCTTGTCTCTCCCCCACCCTCCCTCTCTCCATGATTCCTGTCTCTCCCATACCCCTACCCCTCCCTCTCTCTATGATTCCTGTCTCTCCCCCACACATACCTCTCTCCATGATTCCTGTCTCTCCCCCACCCTCCCTCTCTCCATGATTCCTGTCTCTCCCCACCCCTCCCTCTCACCATTATTCCTGTCTCCCCCACCCCTCCCTCTCTCCGTGATTCCTGTATCTCCCGTACCCCTCCCTCTCTCCATGATTCCTGTCTCCCCCACCCCTCACTCTCTCCATGATTCCTGTCTCCCCCACCCCTCCCTCTCTCCATGATTCCTGTCTCCCCAACCCCTCCCTCTCTCCATGATTCCTGTCTCCCCCACCCCTCCCTCTCTCCATGATTCCTGTCTCTCCCCTACCCCTCCCTCTCCATGATTCCTGTCTCTCCCCACCCCTCCCTCTCACCATTATTCCTGTCTCCCCCACCCCCCCTCTCTCCATGATTCCTGTATCTCCCGTACCCCTCCCTCTCTCCATGATTCCTGTCTCTCCCCCACCCCTCCCTCTCCATGATTCCCGTCTCTCCTCCACCCTCCCTCTCTCCATGATTCCTGTCTCTCCCCCACACATCCCTCTCTCCATGATTCCTGTCTCTCCCCACCCCTTCCTCTCCATGATTCTTGTCTCTCCCCACCCTCCCTCTCTCCATGATTCCTGTCTCTCCCATACCCCTACCCCTCCCTCTCTCTATGATTCCTGTCTCTCCCCCACACATACCTCTCTCCATGATTCCTGTCTCTCCCCCACCCTCCCTCTCTCCATGATTCCTGTCTCTCCCCACCCCTCCCTCTCACCATTATTCCTGTCTCCCCCACCCTCCCTCTCTCCATGATTCCTGTATCTCCCGTACCCCTCCCTCTCTCCATGATTCCTGTCTCCCCCACCCCTCACTCTCTCCATGATTCCTGTCTCCCCCACCCCTCCCTCTCTCCATGATTCCTGTCTCCCCAACCCCTCCTCTCCATGATTCCTGTCTCCCCCACCCTCCCTCTCTCCATGATTCCTGTCTCTCCCCTACCCCTCCCTCTCCATGATTCCTGTCTCTCCCCACCCCTCCCTCTCACCATTATTCCTGTCTCCCCACCCCCTCTCTCCATGATTCCTGTATCTCCCGTGCCCCTCCCTCTCTCCATGATTCCTGTCTCTCCCCCACCCCTCCCTCTCCATGATTCCCGTCTCTCCTCCACCCTCCCTCTCTCCATGATTCCTGTCTCTCCCCCACACATCCCTCTCTCCATGATTCCTGTCTCTCCCCACCCCTTCCTCTCCATGATTCTTGTCTCTCCCCCACCCTCCCTCTCTCCATGATTCCTGTCTCTCCCATACCCCTACCCCTCCCTCTCTATGATTCCTGTCTCTCCCCCACACATACCTCTCTCCATGATTCCTGTCTCTCCCCCCACCCTCCCTCTCTCCATGATTCCTGTCTCTCCCCACCCCTCCCTCTCACCATTATTCCTGTCTCCCCACCCCTCCCTCTCTCCGTGATTCCTGTATCTCCCGTACCCCTCCCTCTCTCCATGATTCCTGTCTCCCCCACCCCTCACTCTCTCCATGATTCCTGTCTCCCCCACCCCTCCCTCTCTCCATGATTCCTGTCTCCCCCAACCCCTCCCTCTCTCCATGATTCCTGTCTCCCCCACCCCTCCCTCTCTCCATGATTCCTGTCTCCCCCACCCCTCCCTCTCTCCATGATTCCTGTCTCTCCCCTACCCCTCCCTTTCTCCATGATTCCTGTCTCTCCCGTCTCTCTCTCTCTCTGTCCTTCTCTCCCTGATTCCTGTCTCTCCCCTTTTTCTGCCCCTCTCTTCCTGATTCCTGCCTCTCCCCTCCCCCACCCTTTCTCCCTGATTCCCTTCTCTCCCCTCCCTCTGTCCCTCTCTCCCCAGCCTATTATTTCCAAAGCACAAACACCAATCTGCTGTGAACTGATCTGGCGGCAGTAGCAATAACGTTATCATTACAGCAGTACAAACCCATGTAACCATGGAAACAATACAGCAGTACAAACCCATGTAACCATGGAAACAATACAGCAGTACAAACCCATGTAACCATGGAAATAATACCAGAACATATAGAAGAAGAAAGAGATATCTACACAATTGAATTCAACAAATCAGTGAAATTAAACGTTTCTCATTTAAAAGTCTATCCTCAATTAAAGGTTCCTCCTCAATTAAAGGTCTCTCAGTTAAAGGTTCCTCCTCAATTAAAGGTCTCTCCTCAATTAAAGGTTCCTCCTCAATTAAAGGTCTCTCAATTAAAGGTTCCTCCTCAATTAAAGGTCTCTCAGTTAAAGGTTCCTCCTCAATTAAAGGTTCCTCCTCAATTAAAGGTCTCTCAGTTAAACGTTCCTCCTCAATTAAAAGTCTCTCCTCAGTTAAAGGTTCCTCCTCAATTAAAGGTCTCTCAATTAAAGGTTCCTCCTCAATTACATTTTTTGCTAGTTTGATTTCAAATTAATTTTGCAAAATATCCAACCTACCTAGTACCCACACCAACATGCTAGCTCATTTGTGCAACTTTTGTATGTCATTTTTTGAGAAATCATCAGACAATCTATTAAAGTACTTAATGTTTCGTCAAACATAAAGTGAAGTGAAAATGGAGACAATGAAAACTGTCATGTGATCGACTACAGGATGAAAGTCACATGATCGGCCTTGACCCCATAAAGTGTTTACCGTTTTGGATATCCACTATTTTGAGCCTTACCAGATCTAACGATTAAAGTCAATTCTTTTGATGATTTGAACAAAAATACGCATTTATTTAAATCGACTGCGGATATTAAACGATTCACACACTACATATTTATACATCAATGAACAGAATTCGCAATAGGCTAAACCAGTTGATGATAGAGTTTTAAGTCAAATAAACAATGTTGTGATACAAGATTAAAGAGATCACTGCACTGCTGCCAGCCAACTCAGTGGTCAGTTCATTACCAGCACAACACATTAAACGTGACGGGGCTAAATCTTACTCAGTGGTCAGTTCATTACCAGCACAACACATTAAACACGACGGGGCTAAATCTTACTCAGTGGTCAGTTCATTACCAGCACAACACATTAAACGTGACGGGGCTAAATCTTACTCAGTGGTCAGTTCATTACCAGCACAACACATTAAACGTGACGGGGCTAAATCTTACTCAGTGGTCAGTTCATTACCAGCACAACACATTAAACGTGACGGGGCTAAATCTTACTCAGTGGTCAGTTCATTACCAGCACAACACATTAAACGTGACGGGGCTAAATCTTACTCAGTGGTTAGTTCATTACCAGCACAACACATTAAACACGACGGGGCTAAATCTTACTCAGTGGTTAGTTCATTACCAGCACAACACATTAAACGTGACGGGGCTAAATCTTACTCAGTGGTCAGTTCATTACCAGCACAACACATTAAACGTGACGGGGCTAAATCTTACTCAGTGGTTAGTTCATTACCAGCACAACACATTAAACGTGACGGGGCTAAATCTTACTCAGACCAGTTAATTGTACACAGAGAACTGGCAGGTGTGGCAAAGAAAGTCACTGCTCTCACCTTGTCATTTCTCTCACACAGGAACTTGAGGCGTTGCGCTTTCTTGTGCATGAAGACACCATCCAGATGACCGGTGGTCACTGACCGCATCTCAATGGCCTTGTGGCCCCAGCCCATGATCTGACCGGTGCTGATGTAAGCTACACAAACAACAACTGGTCATTCCACAAACAACATGAGGCCAAAATATTCTCGACCCAGATTCGACTTTAATTAAATTTGGCAGACATGTTGGACCTGTTGTGAAAATTACCTATGCCAAATGTCAGACTTGTGAATGAAGTGATTTTAGAGTTATTGCATATTCATGATTAAAACATGGCAAATATTTTGCAATACATTTAACACATGCAGACATAACTTTGGCCCTAAATCCCCTAATGGTGCTAAAGTACTGGTATCGGACTTAAAGTAATAGTATTGGACTTAAAGTACTGGTATTGGACTAAAAGTAATAGTATTGGACTTAAAGTACTGGTATCGGACTTTAAGTAATAGTATTGGACTTAAAGTACTGGTATTGGACTTAAAGTACTGGTATCGGACTTAAAGTAATAGTATTGGACTTAAAGTACTGATATCGAACTTAAAGTAATAGTATTGGACTTAAAGTACTGGTATCGGACTTAAAGTAATAGTATTGGACTTAAAGTACTGGTATCAGACTTAAAGTAATAGTATTGGTCTTAAAATAAAGCTAAGGCATCGTCTTATCAACATTATATATATATTATATATATATATAGTATTGGACTTAATATATATATATATATATATCACATAGACTAGAGAAGGAAGGATGTCAACCCACCTACAGAAGTGGGTTGTTCCCCCCACTGCAGCACAACATTCTTAGTGATCTTGCCGTACGTGTCCACATAGACGCCTTCATCTAGAAACATCAACAGTCAGACACTTAGCTGTCAACACGTGACACTACATGACATTGACAGTCAGACACTTAGCTGTCAACACGTGACACTACATGACACTGACAGTCAGACACTTAGCTGTCAACACATGACACCGACAGTCAGACACTTAGCTGTCAACACATGACACTACATGACATTGAAAGTCAGACACTTAGCTGTTGACACATGACACCAACAGTCAGACACCTAGCTGTCTAACCTCAGACCCTCCCACACGAAACATTGAGTTACATCAGACGCACACATGCACACAGATATATACACACACTTACAAACATGCAAACACACATACATGCACACAGAAATGCACACACACACACATATATACAAGCATGCACGTGTGCACACGCACATACTCATAGACATGCAAACACACATACATACACGCACACACAGACATACACACACACACACACACACACATATACAAGCACACACGCACATACATGCACACCCATAAACATGCGCACACGAATACACACACACGTGCACGCATGCAGACACACCCCGAGTGACTTACTGTTGTAGCAGAGAAGCAGCTGTAGACCGCTGGAGTCAGGCAGGATGACAATGGTGTGAGGCAGGACGGCTCCCTGACTCTGTAACCCACAGCACTGTCACTGTCACACCTTGCTCATCATTACAACTTCGTCACTGTCACGTATTGTCACAACTGTCATGCCTGCCTTGGTTAGTGTCATTTGTCATTAAGATGAGCAACAATTTACGGAGGCCACATTTCTGACACCATTATTGCAATCCGTGTTAACGCACATGGTTGTTAACGCACATGGTTGTTAACACACATGGTTGTTTGTGCCCAGAAGTAAAAAAAATTGGTTTTTTTTTTCAATAGTTTATTTAGAAGAAAAACAATCACACCAGGCTTTTAGTGAGTGATGCGACACTCAGAAAATGGGGCAAATTAGGTTTTCTAAAGTTGATAAATTCCTGGCAGAGTACAGTTATAATTTTATTTATAGGGGGTTTCTAGCATAGGCACTGTTGCCATGGCAACTGTTACCATATTAGTCACAGATACAGTGTATAATGCAACACGTTGAATGCAACGCGCATGCTTTGAGACACATATTTCCATGTACACTTTCAATATGCTGTGTCTGGCTCCACAAAGTGAAACTGAAACGTTCAAGTAATGTAAGAAATGATGAAACAACAACAAAGGTAGAACAAAAACAACTCCACACTCCTGAATACATTGAATAATTCTTGAACACATCGAATCACTCCTGAACACATCAAATCAATGTATAACATTTAACAGAAATAACAAAGCAAGCAGATAAAACAAAACAAAACCCACTTTTATTTCCTCTCCATACTTGTCACTTGGGACGCATTCAGGGGGCACTAACTCTGTCCCTTTCAGTTACTATGGTAACATCCTACCCCAGATGCATATCACATAACATACCCAGTCATTCTCCGTTATACGGTCCTACATATGGGATTACTCCTCCTTCCCTGTCTCTCTGCCACTTGATTCCATCCCTCTTTCATCTACTCCCTTCCTCCCTCCCCTGAGTCCAGTTGTTCCTACCTTCCTCCCTCTCTCCCTCCCCTGAGTCCAGTTGTTCCTACCTTCCTCCCTCTCTCCCTCCCCTGAGTTCAGTTGTTCCTACCTTCCTCCCTCCTCCATCTCCTACCTTCCTCCCTCTCTCCCTCCCCTGTCTCCAGTTGTTCCTACTTTCCTCCCTCTCTCCCTCCCCTGTCTCCAGTTGTTCCTACATTCCTCAATCTCTCACTCCCCATATCCAGTCGTTCCTTCTCAAGTTGTTCCTACTTTCTCCCTCCCTTCCCCGTCTCCAGTTGTTCCTACTTTCTCCCTCCCTCCCCCGTCTCCAGTTGTTCCTACCTTCTTCCTTCCCTCCCTCCCTTGTCTCCGGTTGTTCCTACTTTGTCCCTCCCCTGTCTCCAGTTGTTCCTACCTTCTTCCTTCAATCCCAGCTGTCCACTACATAATCTTCCTCCATATCACGTCTTCCTCCCCAGTCGCTGCCCTTCCCTCCCATATGTCACTGTGGCCTACACCAGGTGGCAGCACCTGACACAGGTTCAACTGCCCAACAATCGTCACATTTTACTGCATTTTGCAATCATCTCTCAAACAGCTAACTCAAGTTTCACTTTTCAATGTCAGTTGTTCACTGATTGACATTGACATTGTTTAGTTCAACTTTACTTGAAAATTATTTGTGTCTAATCACAGCTTCATTTGGTTGTTTCAGAAACAATAGGTCCTGGGACCCAGTGACTGGTGGTCTATTTCAGAGTGTCCTCTAGAGTCAGTCCATCCATGACAGACCCAGTGACTGGTGGTCTATTTCAGGGTGTCCTTCTCTAGAGTCAGTCCATCCACGACAGACCCAGTGACTGGTGGTCAATTTCAGGGTGTCCATCTCTAGAGTCAGTCCATCCATGACATACCCAGTGACTGGTGGTCTATTTCAGGGTGTCCATCTCTAGAGTCAGTCCATCCACAACATACCCAGTGACTGGTGGTCTATTTCAGGGTGTCCTTCTCAAGAGTCAGTCCATCCACGACAGACCCAGTGACTGGTGGTCTATTTCAGAGTGTCCTTCTCTAGAGCCAGTCCATCCACAACATACCCAGTGACTGGTGGTCTATTTCAGGGTGTCCTTCTCTAGAGTCAGTCCATCCATGACAGACCCAGTGACTGATGGTCTATTTCAGGGTGTCCTTCTCTAGAGTCAGTCCATCCATGACATACCCAGTGACTGGTGGTCTATTTCAGGGTGTCCATCTCTAGAGTCAGTCCATCCATGACAGACCCAGTGACTGGTGGTCTATTTCAGGGTGTCCATCTCTAGTCAGTCCATCCACGACATACCCAGTGACTGATGGTCTATTTCAGGGTGTCCTTCTCTAGAGTCAGTCCATCCACAACATACCCAGTGACTGATGGTCTATTTCAGGGTGTCCTTCTCTAGAGTCAGTCCATCCACAACATACCCAGTGACTGATGGTCTATTTCAGGGTGTCCTTCTCTAGAGTCAGTCCATCCACGACATACCCAGTGACTGATGGTCTATTTCAGGGTGTCCTTCTCTAGAGTCAGTCCATCCACGACATACCCAGTGACTGATGGTCTATTTCAGAGTGTCCATCTCTAGAGTCAGTCCATCCACGACATACCCAGTGACTAATGGTCTATTTCAGGGTGTCCTTCTCAAGAGTCAGTCCATCCACAACATACCAAGTGACTGGTGGTCTATTTCAGGGTGTCCTTCTCTAGAGTCAGTCCATCCACAACATACCCAGTGACTGGTGGTCTATTTCAGGGTGTCCTTCTCTAGAGTCAGTCCATCCACAACATACCCAGTGACTGATGGTCTATTTCAGGGTGTCCATCTCTAGAGTCAGTCCATCCACGACATACCCAGTGACTGATGGTCTATTTCAGAGTGTCCATCTCTAGAGTCAGTCCATCCACGACATACCCAGTGACTGATGGTCTATTTCAGGGTGTCCATCTCTAGAGTCAGTCCATCCACGACATACCCAGTGACTGATGGTCTATTTCAGAGTGTCCATCTCTAGAGTCAGTCCATCCACGACATACCCAGTGACTGATGGTCTATTTCAGGGTGTCCTTCTCAAGAGTCAGTCCATCCACAACAGACCCAGTGACTGGTGGTCAATTTCAGGGTGTCCTTCTCTAGAGTCAGTCCATCCATGACAGACCCAGTGACTGGTGGTCTATTTCAGGGTGTCCTTCTCTAGAGTCAGTCCATCCACGACATACCCAGTGACTGATGGTCTATTTCAGGGTGTCCTTCTCTAGAGTCAGTCCATCCACGACATACCCAGTGACTGGTGGTCTATTTCAGGGTGTCCATCTCTAGAGTCAGTCCATCCACAACATACCCAGTGACTGGTGGTCTATTTCAGGGTGTCCTCTAGAGTCAGTCCATCCACAACATACCCATTGACTGATGGTCTATTTCAGGGTGTCCATCTCTAGAGTCAGTCCATCCACGACATACCCAGTGACTGATGGTCTATTTCAGAGTGTCCATCTCTAGAGTCAGTCCATCCACGACATACCCAGTGACTGATGGTCTATTTCAGGGTGTCCATCTCTAGAGTCAGTCCATCCACGACATACCCAGTGACTGATGGTCTATTTCAGAGTGTCCATCTCTAGAGTCAGTCCATCCACGACATACCCAGTGACTGATGGTCTATTTCAGGGTGTCCTTCTCAAGAGTCAGTCCATCCACCACAGACCCAGTGACTGGTGGTCAATTTCAGGGTGTCCTTCTCTAGAGTCAGTCCATCCATGACAGACCCAGTGACTGGTGGTCTATTTCAGGGTGTCCTTCTCTAGAGTCAGTCCATCCACGACATACCCAGTGACTGATGGTCTATTTCAGGGTGTCCTTCTCTAGAGTCAGTCCATCCACGACATACCCAGTGACTGGTGGTCTATTTCAGGGTGTCCATCTCTAGAGTCAGTCCATCCACAACATTCCCAGTGACTGGTGGTCTATTTCAGGGTGTCCTTCTCTAGAGTCAGTCCATCCACAACATACCCAGTGACTGATGGTATATTTCAGGGTGTCCTTCTCTAGAGTCAGTCCATCCACGACATACCCAGTGACTGATGGTCTATTTCAGAGTGTCCATCTCTAGAGTCAGTCCATCCACAACATACCCATTGACTGATGGTCTATTTCAGGGTGTCCATCTCTAGAGTCAGTCCATCCACGACATACCCAGTGACTGATGGTCTATTTCAGAGTGTCCATCTCTAGAGTCAGTCCATCCACGACATACCCAGTGACTGATGGTCTATTTCAGGGTGTCCATCTCTAGAGTCAGTCCATCCACGACATACCCAGTGACTGATGGTCTATTTCAGAGTGTCCATCTCTAGAGTCAGTCTATCCACGACATACCCAGTGACTGATGGTCTATTTCAGGGTGTCCTTCTCAAGAGTCAGTCCATCCACAACAGACCCAGTGACTGATGGTCAATTTCAGGGTGTCCTTCTCTAGAGTCAGTCCATCCATGACAGACCCAGTGACTGGTGGTCTATTTCAGGGTGTCCTTCTCTAGAGTCAGTCCATCCACGACATACCCAGTGACTGATGGTCTATTTCAAGGTGTCCTTCTCTAGAGTCAGTCCATCCACGACATACCCAGTGACTGGTGGTCTATTTCAGGGTGTCCATCTCTAGAGTCAGTCCATCCACAACATACCCAGTGACTGGTGGTCTATTTCAGGGTGTCCTTCTCTAGAGTCAGTCCATCCACAACATACCCAGTGACTGATGGTCTATTTCAGGGTGTCCTTCTCTAGAGTCAGTCCATCCACGACATACCCAGTGACTGATGGTCTATTTCAGGGTGTCCTTCTCAAGAGTCAGTCCATCCACAACATACCCAGTGACTGATGGTCTATTTCAGGGTGCCCATCTCTAGAGTCAGTCAGTCCGCAACAGGTGTTTTTCCATTTCCTGGGTGGGATATTTTACTTCCCCTGGCATAGACACCAGGAAGAAGGCAAAGTGGGGTAAACAAAATTGCCCAAGTATCAAAATGGCAGTATGTGGTTTTGAACCTCGGTTCCCTCAACCGAAAGTCCGATGTTCTACCACACAACCACCGCACCCCACACAACCACCGCACCCCACACAACCACCGCACCCCACACAACCACCGCACCCCACACATCCACCGCGCCCCACACATTCACCGCGTCCCACACAACCACCGCACCCCACACAACCACCGCACCCCACACATCCACCGCACCCCACACATTCACCGCGTCCCACACAACCACCGCACCCCACACATCCACCGCGCCCCACACATTCTGGCACCCCACACATCCACTGCGCCCCACACAACCACCACGCCCCACACAACCATCGCGCCCCACACAACAACCGTGCCCCACACAACCACTGCGCCCCACACAACAACTGCGTCCCACAACCACCGTGCCACACACAACCACCATGCCCCACAACCACTGTGCCCCACACAACCACCGTGCCCCACACAACCACCGCGCCCCACAACCACCGTGCCACACACAACCACCATGCCCCACAACCACTGTGCCCCACACAACCACCGCGCCCCACACAACCACCGCGTCCCACAACCACCGTGCCACACACAACCACCATGCCCCACAACCACTTTGCCCCACACAACCACCACGCCCCACACAACCACCATGCCCCACACAACCACCGCGCCCCACACAACAACCGCGTCCCACAACCACCGTGCCACACACAACCACCATGCCCCACAACCACTGTGCCCCACACAACCACCGCGCCCCACACAACAACCGCGCCCCACACAACCACCGCATCCCACAACCACCGTGCCACACACAACCACCATGCCCCACAACCACTTTGCCCCACACAACCACCACGCCCCACACAACCACCACGCCCCACACAACCACCACGCCCCACACAACCACCGCGCCCCACACAACCACCACAACCACCGCGCCCCACACAACAACTGCGCCCCACAACCACCATGCCCCACACATCCACTGTGCCCCACACATCCACTATGCCCCACACATCCACTATGCCCCACACATCCACTGTGCCCCACACATCCACTATGCCCCACACATCCACTATGCCCCACACATCCACTATGCCCCACACATCCACTGTGCCCCACACATCCACTGTGCCCCACACATCCACTATGCCCCACACATCCACTGTGCCCCACACATCCACTTTGCCCCACACATCCACTATGCCCCACACATCCACTGTGCCCCACACAACCACCGCGCCCCACACAACCACCGCGCCCCACACAACAACCGTGCCCCACAACCACCATGGCACACACAACCACCGTGCCCCACAACCACTGTGCCCCACACAACCACCGTGCCCCACAACTACGGTGCCCTACACAACCACCACGCCCCACACAACCACCGCGCCCCACAACCACCACGCCCCACACAACAACTGCGCCCCACAACCACCGTGCCCCACACATCCACTGTGCCCCACACATCCACTATGCCCCACACATCCACTATACCCCACAACCACTATGCCCCACACATCCACTGTGCCCCACACATCCACTGTGCCCCACACATCCACTATGCCCCACACATCCACTATGCCCCACACATCCACTATGCCCCACACATCCGCCGTGCCTCGCGGTGTCACAGACAACAACAGGGGGCATTGTGGAGAATACGAGACATTGCAAACAGCAACACTTAGTGAGATATCCACCTGTCATAGACCCAGACCTAACTGCTCCACCTGTCATAGACCCAGTGCTAACTGCTCCACCTGTCATAGACCCAGACCTAACTGCTCCACCTGTCATAGACCCAGACCTAACTGCTCCACCTGTCATAGACCCAGACCTAACTGCTCCACCTGTCACAGACCCAGTGCTAACTGCTCCACCTGTCATAGACCCAGACCTAACTGCTCCACCTGTCATAGACCCAGACCTAACTGCTCCACCTGTCATAGACCCAGTCCTAACTGCTCCACCTGTCATAGACCCAGACCTAACTGCTCCACCTGTCATAGACCCAGACCTAACTGCTCCACCTGTCATAGACCCAGACCTAACTGCTCCACCTATCATAGACCCAGACCTAACTGCTCCACCTGTCATAGACCCAGACCTAACTGCTCCACCTGTCATAGACCCAGACCTAACTGCTCCACCTGTCATAGACCCAGACCTAACTGCTCCACCTGTCATAAACCCAGACCTAAGTGCTCCACCTGTCACATACCCAGACATAACTGCTCCACCTGTCATAGCCCCAGACTTAACTGCTCCACCTGTCATAGACCCAGACCTAACTGCTCCACCTGTCATAGACCCAGACCTATCTGCTCCACCTGTCATAGACCCAGACATAACTGCTCCACCTGTCATAGACCCAGACCTAACTGCTCCACCTGTCATAGACCCAGACCTAACTGCTCCACCTGTCATAGACCCAGACCTAACTGCTCCACCTGTCATAGACCCAGACCTAACTGCTCCACCTGTCATAGACCCAGACCTAACTGCTCCACCTGTCATAGACCCAGACCTAACTGCTCCACCTGTCATAGACCCAGACCTAACTGCTTCACGGCGGTTGCTGTTTTCAGGGTTCAAAAAAGGTGTTTATATACACTAGAGCAGGTGTTAAGACAACAGGAGGGACACTGTGTTGACATCTCCTGTGTCATAAGGATGCGTCCTCTAGCTCCTCCACACACCATCCATCCACCTGGCTGCTGTCTTTGACACAAAGGATGCCATATAAATGTTTATATTGTATTATATTGTATCAATGTCAATTTAGTATTTGGTATATCTGTACACAGTAATAGATAAATGTATTAATGTTTCTTCAATGTCTTTGTAACTGCAGCCAAAGAACCAAACCGCAAGAACAGCAGGTGCAGAAAACAGTCAAACTACGAACGACAAAAACAGAACAGAATCGTGGATTGCTGAGAAACTGGTGCATTGTGGGACATACATGCAGAGAGAACGAAGGTTATACCTGCTGTCTAAACTATGGTCCAGGGACGTTGGAGAGCATTGCCAGCAAGGAGCAAGGAGATACGTCAATGTAGGAAAGTAGCAAATACAACAGTTGAGCAATCAGACTTGAACCATACGAATATAATCTTGTTACTATTTTTTAAATATTCATTATCATAAAATGATAAGTAATTACGATATCCTCATTCTTGATGTCATCATGAAGATTTAATTAACCGTTTGTTATCCTTTATCCAAGATAAACCCGTTGCTTGCATTTACTATAGTATTATGCCATGTGATGAAACTGGAAATTAAAACAGTTTTTAATTTATTTGGTGATGTTGTATGATCTGACAAATGTCTGTTATAACTTGCCCTGCATCAGGATACATTGTAGCACTTGAGGAGACCTCATCAAAGGTGGCATTGCACAAATGTCTGTTATAACTTGCCATGCATCAGGATACATTGTAGCACTTGAGGAGACCTCACCAAAGGTGGCATTGCACAAATGTGTATCACATTGAGCCTGTATTTATGGCTGTCTGCTGGAGAAATTTGCTGAAGTTACGTTAAGAAGATACCGAGGCACTCACTTGACTAGGAATGTAGACGTCAAAGACTTGCGACGTGTCCAGGTCAATGGCGTGGAAGCCGTGGTCTGACCCGTAGATCACCTTTAACCTTTGACCGTCCTCGACAGTCAGGTCGACCAGCAGTGGCTTCTCCTGTAGGCTGTTGAACGCCTGAAACAACCATGGTCAGTGAGACTGGTTAGTGATAGTGACAATGTGGTCAGTGAGACAGTGACAATGTAGTCAGCGAGACAGTAACAATACCTTTAGTGGGACAGTGACAATGTGTTCAGTGAGACAGTGACAATGTGTTCAGTGAGACAGTGACAATGTGTTCAGTGAGACAGTGACAATGTGTTCAGTGAGACAGTGACAATGTTGTCAGTCATAGTGACAATGTGGTAGTGATGGTGACAATGTTGTCAGTGAGACAGTGATGATGTGATCAATGAGACAGTGACGATGTGATCAATGAGACAGTGACAATGTGGTCAGTGAGACAATGACAATGTGTTCAGTGAGACAGTGACAATGTGTTCAGTGAGACAGTGACAATGTTGTCAGTCATAGTGACAATGTGGTAGTGATGGTGACAATGTTGTCAGTGAGACAGTGACGATGTGATCAATGAGACAGTGACGATGTGATCAATGAGACAGTGACGATGTGGTCAATGAGACAGTGACGATGTGATCAATGAGACAGTGACGATGTGATCAATGAGACAGTGACGATGTGATCAATGAGACAGTGACGATGTGATCAATGAGACAGTGACGATGTGATCAATGAGACAGTGACGATGTGGTCAATGAGACAGTGACGATGTGATCAATGAGACAGTGACGATGTGATCAATGAGACAGTGACGATGTGATCAATGAGACAGTGACGAGGTGATCAATGAGACAGTGACGATGTGATCAATGAGACAGTGACGATGTGATCAATGAGACAGTGACGATGTGATCAATGAGACAGTGACGATGTGATCAATGAGACAGTGACGATGTGATCAATGAGACAGTGACGATGTGATCAATGAGACAGTGACGATGTGGTCAGTGAGACAGTGACGATGTGATCAATGAGACAGTGACGATGTGATCAATGAGACAGTGACGATGTGATCAATGAGACAGTGACGATGTGGTCAATGAGACAGTGACGATGTGATCAATGAGACAGTGACGATGTGATCAATGAGACAGTGACGATGTGATCAATGAGACAGTGACGATGTGGTCAATGAGACAGTGACGATGTGATCAATGAGACAGTGACGATGTGATCAATGAGACAGTGACGATGTGGTCAGTGAGACAGTGACGATGTGGTCAGTGAGACAGTGACGATGTGATCAATGAGACAGTGACGATGTGATCAATGAGACAGTGACGATGTGGTCAGTGAGACAGTGACGATGTGATCAATGAGACAGTGACGATGTGATCAATGAGACAGTGACGATGTGATCAATGAGACAGTGACGATGTGATCAATGAGACAGTGACGATGTGATCAATGAGACAGTGACGATGTGATCAATGAGACAGTGACGATGTGATCAATGAGACAGTGACGATGTGGTCAATGAGACAGTGACGATGTGATCAATGAGACAGTGACGATGTGGTCAGTGAGACAGTGACGATGTGGTCAGTGAGACAGTGACGATGTGATCAATGAGACAGTGACGATGTGATCAATGAGACAGTGACGATGTGGTCAGCGACATTGACAATGTTAAATACATCTTGTTAAATACATCGTCTTGTTAAATGTGATCACAAAGTGATCATTATCCTACTAGCCTAGATCTGTGCACTGGCCTAGATCTCTACACTGGCCTAGATCTCTACACGGGCCTAGATCTCTACACGGGCCTCACACATGCAGGTTGTAGAAAGAGTTCACCTTGAATGCCATGAACTTGTGGTACGGCTTCGGCGCCCACGCGTAGATCTCTATACTGTCCTTGAGCCCAATCACCAGGAACTTGATACGTTCATACTTCACTGAAACACACAACAACCCTGCTATTGTGAACACCTCACTATAACACACAACAATACCGGGCTAAACTTTGCTACAGTGAATACCTCATTACAACACACAACAATGTCAGGTTAAACCTTGCTACAGTGAACACATAATTATAACAGACACATATCTAGAGTCAGCTACATATATCCTGATTACATATAATATCTTGAAATGAACACATCCCTCCATGTGTTCACTCACATCTATCCATGTGTTCACTCACATATCTTGAAATTAGCACATCCCTCTAGGTGTTCATTCACCTATCTTTAATTGAACACACCCCTCCAGGTGTTGACTTGCCTATCTTGAAATGAACACATCCCTCCAGATGTTGATTTGCCTATCTTGAAATGAACACACCCCTCCAGATGTTGACTCACCTATCTTGAAATGAACACATCCCTCCAGGTGTTCACTCACCTATCTTGAAATGAACACATCCCTTCAGGTGTTCACTCACCTACCTTGACTCACCTATCTTGAAATGAACACATTCCTTCAGGTGTTCACTCACCTATCTTGAAATGAACACATCCCTCGAGGTCGCCCACGTTTGTCCAGCCATTCCGTTTCTCCGTCTAATGAACACAACTCGGTAGCATCAACATTTTTATGTGTTCATTACCTGCACGGTGGACACTCGGACAGTAACTGTCACGGTGGACACTCGGACAGTAACTGTCACGGTGGACACTCGGACAGTAACTGTCACGGTGGTCACATGGACATGAACTGTCAAAGTGGACACTCGGACAGGAACTGTCAAGGTGGACACTCGGACAGTAACTGTCACGGTGGACACTCGGACAGTAACTGTCACGGTGGACACTCGGACAGTAACTGTCACGGTGGACACTCGGACAGTAACTGTCACGGTGGACACTCGGACAGTAACTGTCACGGTGGACACTCGGACAGTAACTGTCACGGTGGACCATGTTGCCACAGTTCACTCAGCTGTATAAATGAGTACCTGGCTACATACAGATGGATATATCTGAACGAATAGCCTTTGCATAGTAATTGCAGCATGGCTGAATGCTTCACAGAGATGTTGAGGTGGCACAGGTCTACCAGGATTTGAATTGGAAAGCGCTTTGAACAGTCCCAAGGACCGGATGTCGCGCTATATAAGAACATACTGTTACTTCTACATCTGTCATGGAATACTCTACAAAGAGGTGTTGTTCCAGGAACAAGACTCACCCCCCCTACACACAGGTGTCAACATCTGCTCGTGTAAACGTGGCCGCCATTTTGATTTTCCGTTCTTGTTCATGGTGAATACACTCACAGGCAAATGCAAACTGTTTTGAAACCACACAAAAATATGCCTAGAATGGCCTCGTGTGCCTAGAATGGCCTCGTGCGCCTAGAATGGCCTCGTGTGCCTAGAATGGCCTCGTGTGCCTGGAATGGCCTCGTGTGCCTGGAATGGCCTCATGTGCCTGGTATGGCCTCGTGTGCCTGGAATGGTCTCTGGTCAAGGAACTATACTCACCCCCTCTGTCTTGAAGATCTTTGTTTTCAGCCATGACAGATAGTAGACTCGTATCTTGTTCTTCTTCCCGGATATAGTTATGAGGATGTTTTGTCCCTCTAACACTTCCATCTGCTGGAACCTCCGGCGGGAAATCAGCTGATACACTGGACAACATACAGCAGATATCAGCTGATATATTGGACAACATACAGCAGATATCAGCTGATACACTGGACAACATACAGCAGATATCAGCTGATACACTGGACAACATACAGCAGATATCAGCTGATATACTGGACAACATACAGCAGATATCAGCTGATACACTGGACAACATACAGCAGATATCAGCTGATACACTGGACAACATACAGCAGATATCAGGTGATATACTGGACAACATACAGCAGATATCAGCTGATACACTGGACAGTATACAGCATATATCAACTTATACACTGGAAAACATACAACATATATCAGCTGATACACTGGACAACATACTGACAACTCTTGCTAATTAGTGTCATATCTGTCATTTAAACCTGTGTCAACAGACGTGCGGACACAGGAATGAGACAATATTGAGACGTCAGAGAAATGAGCAGTGTTGACAGACATGACACACATAAGCACAGGGTTGACAGACATGACACACATGAGTACAAGGTTGACAAACATGACACACATGAGCACAGGGTTGACAGACATGACACACATGAGCACAGGGTTGACAGACATGACACACATGAGCACAGGGTTGACAGACATGACACACGTGAGCACAAGGTTGACAAACATGACACACATGAGCACAGGGTTGACAAACATGACACACATGAACACAGGGTTGACAAACATGACACACATGAGCACAGGGTTGACAAACATGACACACATGAGCACAGGGTTGACAGACATGACACACATGAGTACAGGGTTGACAGACATGACACACATGAGCACAGGGTTGACAGACATGACACACATGAGTACAGGGTTGACAGACATGACACACATGAGTACAGGGTTGACAAACATGACACACATGAGCACAGGGTTGACAAACATGACACACATGAGCACAGGGTTGACAAACATGACACACATGAGTACAGGGTTGATAGACATGACACACATGAGTACATGGTTGACAGACATGACACACATGAGCACAGGGTTGACAGACATGACACACATGAGCACAGGGTTGACAGACATGACACACATGAGTACAATATGTCAGTGGCAGCCTGCCACTCCTCACTGCCAGGCCAGCACACCCCACATAAATTACACGCCTAATTCTAGTCCAATTGTGGTACATCGTAAGAAGGCACTATTGGCTACAATCTACACAGGGGCGAGTGCGAATAAAGACTACTGGCTGTGTGGGCCCATGATACGCGGCTCAGTTCGCCTGCTGCTGCTGCAGCCACGGCTCACTGAGTTGGTTCCATTCAATGATTGTCTTTACAAAACAGGAATTCCTCAACTGGTCTGTGAGGGCTGTGCACTACAAGGCACCTGGAGTGACTGTCTGGTCTACACCTGGAGTGACTGGCTGGTCTACATCTGGAGTGACTGTCTGGTCTACACCTGGAGTGACTGGCTGGTCTACACCTGGAATGACCTGCTGGTCTACATCTGGAGTGACTGTCTGGTCTACACCTGGAGTGACTGGCTGGTCTACACCTGGAGTGACCTGCTGGTCTACACCTGGAGTGACTGTCCGGTCTACACCTGGAGTGACTGTCTGGTCTACACCTGGAGTGACTGGTTGGTCTACACCTGGAGTGACGGGCTGGTCTACACCTGGAGTGACCGGCTGGTCTACACCTGGAGTGACCTGCTGGTCTACATCTGGAGTGACTGGTTGGTCTACACCTGGAGTGACCAGATAGTCTACACCTGGAGTGACCGGTTGGTCTACACCTGGAGTGACTGGCTGGTCTACACCTGGAGTGACTGGCTGGTCTACACCTGGAGTGACCGGCTGGTCTACACCTGGAGTGACTGGCTGGTCTACACCTGGAGTGACTGTCTGGTCTACACCTGGAGTGACCGGCTGGTCTACACCTGGAGTGACCGGCTGGTCTACACCTGGAGTGACTGGCTGGTCTACACCTGGAGTGACTGGTTGGTTTACACCTGGAGTGACTGGCTGATCTACACCTGGAGTGACTGGTTGGTCTACACCTGGAGTGACGGGCTGGTCTACATCTGGAGTGACTGGTTGGTCTACACCTGGAGTGACCTGCTGGTCTACATCTGGAGTGACTGGTTGGTCTACACCTGGAGTGACCAGATAGTCTACATCTGGAGTGACCTGCTGGTCTATACCTGGAGTGACTGGTTGGTCTACACCTGGAGTGACCAGATAGTCTACACTTGTGGTGACCAGTTGGTCTACACCTGGAGTGACTGGTTGGTCTACACCTGGAGTGACTGGCTGGTCTACACCTGGAGTGACCAGATAGTCTACACCTGGAGTGACCGGTTGGTCTACACCTGGAGTGACTGGTTGGTCTACACCTGGAGTGACTGGCTGGTCTACACCTGGAGTGACCGGTTGCTTTACGCGTGGATGAGGAAAACCTTGAGTCCAGCAATGTCCACTACATGACACACGTGTCTACTACTGACCTCTGCCCTGTCCACTCCTGTCCAGCAGCTGGAGACCACTGTCTGTGCCAATTAGGAGATTTACACCTGACAACAGACAGAGAGGTCTTAAGGCACATGCCTTAAAGTGTGTGTGTGTGTGTGTGCGTGCGTGTGTGCGTGTGTGTGTGTCTTAAAGTGAGTGTCTTTAAGTGAGTGTCTTAAAGTGAATGTCTTAAAGTGAGTGTCTTAATGTGTTTTTAAAGTGTGTGTTGTAAGGTGCATGTTCCAAAGGGAATGTTTTAAAGTGTCTTAATGTGTGTGACTTAAATTTGGCGTTTAAGTCGTGTGTCTTAAGGTGCATGTCTTAGTTATACTCCAAGTAACCAACTCAACAGAAACAGTTAATTCCCAAGTTTTACAAATGATATAACAGTTCAAACGTTTTACACAAACATTTTACACAAAGTTTTATACAAAGTTTATCCATTAAACTTACAGACAGGGAGAAGTGAGCAAGTGGAGGAAGGAGGCTGCCGACAGGGAGAAGTAGAAGACAAGTGGAGGGAGAAGGCTGCCGACAGGGAGAAGTGGAAGACAAGTGGAGGGAGAAGGCTGCCTACAGGGAGAAGTGGAAGACAAGTGGAGGGAGAAGGCTGCCGACAGGGAGAAGTGGAAGACAAGTGGAGGGAGAAGGCTGCTGACAGGGAGAAGTGGAAGACAAGTGAGGGAGAAGTGGAAGACAAGTGGAGCGAGAAGGCTGCTGACAGGGAGAAGTGGAAGACAAGTGGAGGGAGAAGGCTGCTGACAGGGAGAAGTGGAAAGAGATAACAGCAGGGCTGTGCAGAAATACATGAACTAGTCTCAACCCTTTATAAACGGGGCAATGAGGAAGGACAACTCCTGATCACTGGGAACTAGAGATGAAACCATTAAACAACACCACGGGCGAAACTCAAGAAACTCACCCCAGAGGGCAGCACACAATATGTCGGCATTGAATCGTTTCTTGTATTTGCGTATTTCCGGTGTGTCGTTGTCCATGATGGTGGGGGCAACGTTCACGTTGATGTGTGATCCGCGACGGGGCAGACTGGTCATGCCTGAGTGACTCAGAGTGTCATGTGACGTGTCTCCGTCCGTGCCCCACTGTTGGGGGGCAGCATGGGGGGGTAATGATGAGGATGAGATATCTTTCTTTGCCCCGAAGCCAAACGCCTGGAAGGAGCGGGTGGAACAGTTCTTGCGGAGTCCTGCCCTGGCCACAGCCTGACGGTACTGGAACATATTTGTTATAGTATATCTACAGCCTGACGGTACTGGAACATATTTGTTCTAGTATATCTACAGCCTGACGGTACTGGAACATATTTGTTCTAGTATATCTACAGCCTGACTGTACTGGAACATATTTGTTCTAGTATATCTACAGCCTGACGGTACTGGAACATATTTGTTCTAGTATATCTACAGCCTGACTGTACTGGAACATATTTGTTCTAGTATATCTACAGCCTGACGGTACTGGAACATATTTGTTCTAGTATATCTACAGCCTGACGGTACTGGAACATATTTGTTCCAGTATATCTACAGCCTGACGGTACTGGAACATATTTGTTCCAGTATATCTACAGCCGGACGGTACTGGAACATGTTTGTTCTAGTATAACTACAGCCTGACGGTACTGGAACATATCTGTTCTAGTATATCTACAGCCTGACGGTACTGGAACATATTTGTTCTAGTATATCTACAGCCTGACGGTACTGGAACATATTTGTTCTAGTATATCTACAGCCTGACGGTACTGGAAGTTAGGAGTTACAATAAGTGCTGACATGAAAGTTTCAGAGCAGTGTGGTATTGCAGCTTCAAAGGGTAATCAAATTCGTGGGTTGATTAGGAGAAACATAACATACAAGGAAAAAAGCTAATTATACCTCTGTATAAAGCAATAGTTAGACCTCATTTAGAATACTGTATACAAGTGTGGAGACCATATCGTAAGAAGGACATAGATACGCTTGAACGCATACAGAGGAGAGCAACTAAAATTATTCCAGAACTGAGAGACCTTAGTTATGAAGAGCACCTGAAAGAATGTGGTTTAACAACTATGGAAACACAGAGGTAAAGATTGAAGTTTTTTTAAGATACTGAAAGGAATGGGAAAATATTGATAGAAATATGTTTTTCTCTCTCAAGAAAGAGAACTTCTCACACAAGATACTTCTCACACAAGAGACTTCTCACACAAGAAGTTACTCACACAAGAGAAGCGATCCTTATAACTGTGTCCAGTGAAGACAGACTGACACAGAGATACAGACTGACACAGAGATGAAGACAGACTGACACAGAGATGAAGAAAACCTGACCCACCTCATCAGAGTTACTCTTGTCCTGGGGTCTTTGATTGCCCCCTGTGTCCATGGGGGCACGGGGCGGAAGTTGGGGGGGTAGTAAATCAGGTAGCACCCCACTAGAACTGCTCTGTCTGTGAACACCTGGACACACACACACAAACACATCACTGATTAACGCAAGCACGCACGAACGCAAGCGGATCAAATGTTATTGATGGTACAGAATATGATAGTTTCCATTGTAGTCATGTTATGTGAAATACACTGTATATATTCTGACATCTTCACCGCCCAAATCTGTTTTAATGAAGCACATTTTTTCTCATAATTTAGCTGCTATTGGCTTAGTTTGAATGGTTCATGTTCACACTGCAGCTATTCATGTTCACACTGCAGCTATTCATGTTCACACTGCACTATTAATGTTCACACTGCAGCTATTAATGTTCACACTGCAGCTATTCATGTTCACACTGCAGCTATCAACAGATAACCGTCAAATTATATTTAATAATTTTTTGGCACCTATATCCTCAGGAACCTGAGCTCAGATGCGCAACAAAACAAAATCATTAAGCATAATCGCGAACAGAGACACGCAAAAGTCGTCATGAGAATGAGGGACAACTGACGATTTATGGCGGAAATGCAATTTGGAATAAATGTCTTGAGTTTTTTAGGAAGATAGCTATAGTTTCAGGTGTTTACAAAGTGATGGGGAGTTTACTTACTTACAGAGAAAGCATGTTTGGCAAAGTTAAGATTAGTTTTAGGAATAATAAATTATGAAATGGATGATCTGACCTGCATAGGGATTTACCTCGGTTATGCAGAACGCTTAAGAGAATGTGGTTTAACAACACTAGAGACATGGAGGTTAAGAGGAGATCAGATTGAAGTTTTTAAGATATTGAATGGGTATGAAAATATTGATAGAAATATTTGTTTCTCACCCAAGAAAGATAGTAGAACTAGCGGACATAAGGTAACATTAGTAAAGGATCAGTGTAGATTGGATATCAGGAAGTATTCGTTCTCACAAAGGACAATAAATGAATGGAATAAATTGTCTATGGATTGTGTAACTGCTAGCAGCGTGAATATGTTTAAAAACAAGGTTGACACATATCTCAGGAGGTCGGGTTACACATAGATGAACATTGTTGGACTCTCGATAAGCCAATGGCTTCCTTGTCCACTTGGCTTCCTTGTGCACTTGGCTTCCTTGTCCACTTGCCATCTGGGCCTTTGCCTCGATGGCAATCTTGTTAAATATTTGAAAGATGCAGGAGACTAACCAAGTAGGGTGGTTGTTGTGTATATGGGGGAGACTAACCAAGTAGGGTGGTTGTTGTGTAGATGGGGGAGACTAACCAAGTAGGGTGGTTGTTGTGTAGATGGAGGAGACTAACCAAGTAGGGTGGTTGTTGTGTAGATGGGGGAGACTAACCAAGTAGGGTGGTTGTTGTGTAGATGGAGGAGACTAACCAAGTAGGGTGGTTGTTGTGTAGATGGGGGAGACTAACCGAGTAGGGTGGTTGTTGTGTAGATGGGGGATACTAACCAAGTAGGGTGGTTGTTGTGTAGATGGGGGAGACTAACCAAGTAGGGTGGTTGTTGTGTAGATGGGGGAGACTAGCCAAGTAGGGTGGTTGTTGTGTAGATGGGGGAGACTAACCAAGTAGGGTGGTTGTTGTGTAGATGGGGGAGACTAGCCAAGTAGGGTGGTTGTTGTGTAGATGGAGGAGACTAACCAAGTAGGGTGGTTGTTGTGTAGATGGAGGAGACTAACCAAGTAGGGTGGTTGTTGTGTAGATGGGGAGACTAACCAAGTAGGGTGGTTGTTGTGTAGATGGAGGAGACTAGCCAAGTAGGGTGGTTGTTGTGTAGATACGGGAGACTAGCCAAGTAGGGTGGTTGTTGTGTAGATGGGGAGACTAACCAAGTAGGGTGGTTGTTGTGTAGATGCAGGAGAATAACCAAGTAGGGTGGTTGTTGTGTTGATGGGGGAGACTAGCCAAGTAGTGTGGTTGTTGTGTTGATGGGGGATACTAACCAAGTAGGGTGGTTGTTGTGTAGATACAGGAGACTAGCCAAGTAGGGTGGTTGTTGTGTAGATGGAGGAGACTAACCAAGTAGGGTGGTTGTTGTGTAGATGCAGGAGAATAACCAAGTAGGGTGGTTGTTGTGTAGATGGAGGAGACTAACCAAGTAGGGTGGTTGTTGTGTAGATGGGGGAGACTAGCCAAGTAGGGTGGTTGTTGTGTAGATGCAGTAGACTAAACCAAGTAGGGTGGTTGTTGTGTAGATGGAGGAGACTAACCAAGTAGGGTGGTTGTTGTGTAGATGGGGGAGACTAACCAAGTAGGGTGGTTGTTGTGTAGATGGGGGATACTAACCAAGTAGGGTGGTTGTTGTGTAGATGGAGGAGACTAACCAAGTAGGGTGGTTGTTGTGTAGATGCAGTAGACTAACCAAGTAGGGTGGTTGTTGTGTAGAAGGGGCAGATATTTAACAGTCCTGGTTTATTAAGACACACTTGGACGGTCAAAATGATAGAACAGATACAGATTACACTGTAGCTAAACTGTATCTATTCTTATACAATAGCATAAACTGTATCTATTCTTACACAACAGCATAAACTGTATCTATTCTTACACAACAGCATAAACTGTATCTACAGCTGCATTCTTATACAATAGCATAAACTGCATCTATTCTTACACAATAGCATAAACTGTATCTATTCTTACACAACAGCATAAACTGTATCTATTCTTACACAACAGCATAAACTGTATCTACAGCTGCATTCTTATACAATAGCATAAACTGTATATATTCTTATACAATAGCATAAACTGTATCTATTCTTATACAACAGCATAAACTGTATCTACAGCTGCATTCTTATACAATAGCATAAACTGTATCTATTCTTACACAATAACATAAACTGTATATATTCTTATACAATAGCATAAACTGTATCTATTCTTATACAACAGCATAAACTGTATCTACAGCTGCATTCTTATACAATAGCATAAACTGTATCTATTCTTACACAATAACATAAACTATATCTATTCTTATACAATAGCATAAACTGTATCTATTCTTACACAATAACATAAACTATATCTATTCTTATACAATAACATAAACTGTATCTATTCTTACACAACAGCATAAACTGTATATATTCTTATACAATAGCATAAACTGTATCTATTCTTATACAACAGCATAAACTGTATCTACAGCTGCATTCTTATACAATAGCATAAACTGTATCTATTCTTACACAATAACATAAACTATATATATTCTTACACAATAACATAAACTGTATATATTCTTATACAATAGCATAAACTGTATATATTCTTATACAACAGCATAAACTGTATCTACAGCTGCATTCTTATACAATAGCATAAACTGCATCTATTCTTATACTATAATATAAACTGTATCTATTCTTATACAATAGTAAAAACTGTATCTATTCTAAAATCTTATATAAATATAACATAATTTTACAATAAAACCAATAAGACTTTGTGCATAATATTATAATGACTAGTTGATGTCCAAAAATCCAATTGTGAAATTCAAAACTTTGTGAAATAAAAATATATAAAGCACGACACACGACCGAGACATAAGGCGAGTCAGTCAGTGAGACATAAGGCGAGTCAGTCAGTGAGACATAAGGCGAGTAAGTCAGTTTAGAGTGTTTCTAAAACATGTGAGCAAACAACACCATTTACTATTTTGTGTAATAATAATAATTTATGTATTGTTAGTTTTAGTTACTTTATTATGTTATAATTACTGGCAATAAATGAGTTTTCTGCATAAAGTGTTGTATTGCAAACAAATAAGGTACGACGAAATGTTCTCTGAAAAGAGCTGATTTTCTACAAATATTGATTCTACGTGTATTTGCAAACCAACGTCAACATATTTGGACCTGTGCATTGATGTGAGACCTCACAGAAGACTGTTAGACTGTCAGGATTGATGTGAGACCTCACAGAAGACTGTTAGACTGTCAGCATTGATGTGAGACCTCAAAGAAGACTGTAAGACTGTCAGGATTGATGTGAGACATCACAGAAGACTGTTAGACTATCAGAATTTCTTTAATAATACATAAATTATACATTTATAATGCATTGTGTATCATAGTAAAACATGAATAAATAAGTTAAAGCATGTTAAATATGTCAAATAAACAATAGGTCCATGCGTTTAACAAGTCATTGCTCTTGTCTACAATGTTATAATGGTTGCATGAAAAAATAGGTAATTTTTGTAGCAAGCTGGAAGGAAAACAAACCAGAAGGAAAACAAACAGGAAGGAAAACAAATGGAAAGGAAAACAAGGTGGAAGGAAAACAATCTGAAAGGAAAACAAACTGGAAAGAAAATAAACAGGAAGGAAGGAAAACAAACTAGAAGGAAAACAAGCCGGAAGGAAAACAAACAGGAAGGAAAACAAATGGGAATGAAAACAAACAGGAAGGAAAACAAATGGGAATGAAAACAAACAGGAAGGAAAACAAATGGGAAGGAAAACAAACAGGAAGGAAAACAAATGGGAATGAAAACAAACAGGAAGGAAAACAAATGGGAAGGAAAACAAACAGGAAGGAAAACAAATGGGAATGAAAACAAACAGGAAGGAAAACAAATGGGAAGGAAAACAAACTGGAAGGAAAACAAACTGGAAGGAAAATAAACAGGAAGGAAAACAAACTGGAAGGAAAATAAACTGGAAGGAAGGAAAACAAACTAGAAGGAAAACAAGCCGGAAGGAAAACAAACAGGAAGGAAAACAAATGGGAATGAAAACAAACAGGAAGGAAAACAAGCCGGAAGGAAAACAAACAGGAAGGAAAACAAATGGGAATGAAAACAAACAGGAAGGAAAACAAATGGGAATGAAAACAAACAGGAAGGAAAACAAACTGGAAGGAAAATAAACAGGAAGGAATACAAATGGAAAGGAAAACAAGGTGGAAGGAAAACAATCTGAAAGGAAAACAAACTGGAAGAAAAACAAGTTGGAAGGAAAACAAGCTGGAAGGAAAACAAACAGAAGGAAAACAAACGGAAGGAAAATAAGCCGGAAGGAAAACAAACAGGAAGGAAAGCAAGCTGAAAGGAAAACAAACTGAAAGGAAAATAAACAGGAAGGAAAACAAATGGGAAGGAAAACAAGGTGGAAGGAAAACAAGCTGAAAGGAAAACAAACTGGAAGAAAAACAAGGTGGAAGGAAAACAAACAGGAAGGAAAACAAGCTAGAAGGAAAACAAGCCGATATGAAAACAAACGGGTAGGAAAACAAGGTGGAAGGAAAACAAGGTGGAAGGAATATTATTCAACTTCATTGAGAAATTAACCCATTTAAGATTTTAAACATTTCCTAATTGATGCCATATAATCGTAGACAACCTCGCAACATATATCAACACTGTCCTACCATGTGACATGGGGGGTGAGGGGGTGTGGGACGTCTCATTCTGCACCCCCACCGTCTTATTGCGTGCCCCCACACCTTGATCATGGTCGCCATGGTGATGGGGCAGGTCAGTCGTTGTTGTTATAGTAGTTGTTGCAGTAATACTAGTAGCAGTTGTTGGTGTAGTTGTCGTCAGTGAGTTCTCATCCCTTGTGTCTGGGTTCTGCTGTGACCAGAGAACAACAATTAACAAGGAATGTAATTAACAAGTACCCAAAGAAAACCCCCAGATGGCAAGTGGACAAGGAAGCTCCAGACGGCAAGTGGACAAGGAAGCTCCAGACGCAAGTGGACAAGGAAGCTCCAGACGGCAAGTGGACAAGGAAGCTCCAGACGGCAAGTGGACAAGGAAGCTCCAGACGGCAAGTGGACAAGGAAGCTCCAGACGGCAAGTGGACAAGGAAGCTCCAGACGGCAAGTGGACAAGGAAGCTCCAGACGGCAAGTGGACAAGGAAGCTCCAGACGGCAAGTGGACAAGGAAGCTCCAGACGGCAAGTGGACAAGGAAGCTCCAGACGGCAAGTGGACAAGGAAGCTCCAGGCGGCAAGTGGACAAGGAAGCTCCAGGCGGCAAGTGGACAAGGAAGCTCCAGGCGGCAAGTGGACAAGGAAGCTCCAGACGGCAAGTGGACAAGGAAGCTCCAGACGGCAAGTGGACAAGGAAGCTCCAGACGGCAAGTGGACAAGGAAGCTCCAGATGGCAAGTGGACAAGGAAGCTCCAGATGGCAAGTGGACAAGGAAGCTCCTGATGGCAAGTGGACAAGTGTTCCATTCATTAATTGTCCACTGTGAGAACGAGTACTTCTTGATATTCAATCTGCACTGATCCTTTACTAATGTTACCTCATGTTCTCCAGTTCTTCATTAAGTGATAACAAATACTTCTATCAATATTTTCATAACCATGTAATATTTTAAGAACTTGAATTTAATCTCCTCTTAACCTCCTTGTCTCTAGTGTTGTTAACTAAACCACATTATTTTAGTTGTTTAACATAACTAAGGTCTGTGCCTGAGTAGTGCATGGAGGGAGGACGGAGAGTTTTCTGGCAGTGTGGACTGATACACTGAGTAGTGGAGGGAGGACGGAGAGTTTTCTGGCAGTGTGGACTGATACACTGAGTAGTGGAGGGAGGACGGAGAGTTTTCTGGCAGTGTGGACTGATACACTGAGTAGTGGAGGGAGGACGGAGAGTTTCCTGGCCATGTCGACTGATACACTGAGTAGTGGAGGGAGGACGGAGAGTTTCCTGGTCGTGTGGACTGATACACCGAGTAGTGGAGGGAGGACGGAGAGTTTTCTGGCAGTGTGGACTGATACACCGAGTAGTGGAGGGAGGACGGAGAGTTTCCTGGCCGTGTCGACTGATACACTGAGTAGTGGAGGGAGGACGGAGAGTTTCCTGGCCGTGTGGACTGATACACTGAGTAGTGGAGGGAGGACGGAGAGTTTCCTGGCCGTGTGGACTGATACACTGAGTAGTGGAGGGAGGACGGAGAGTTTCCTGGCCGTGTCGACTGATACACCGAGTAGTGGAGGGAGGACGGAGAGTTTCCTGGCCGTGTCGACTGATACACCGAGTAGTGGAGGGAGGACGGAGAGTTTCCTGGCCGTGTCGACTGATACACCGAGTAGTGGAGGGAGGACGGAGAGTTTCCTGGCCGTGTCGACTGATACACCGAGTAGTGGAGGGAGGACGGAGAGTTTCCTGGCCGTGTGGACTGATACACTGAGTAATGGAGGGAGGACGGAGAGTTTCCTGGCCGTGTCGACTGATACAGTGAGTAGTGGACGGAGGACGAAGAGTTTCCTGGCCGTGTCGACTGATACACCGAGTAGTGGACGGAGGACGGAGAGTTTCCTGGCCGTGTCGACTGATACACCGAGTAGTGGAGGGAGGACGGAGAGTTTCCTGGCCGTGTCGACTGATACACCGAGTAGTGGAGGGAGGACGGAGAGTTTCCTGGCCGTGTCGACTGATACACCGAGTAGTGGAGGGAGGACGGAGAGTTTCCTGGCAGTGTGGACTGATACACCGAGTAGTGGAGGGAGGACGGAGAGTTTCCTGGCCGCGTCGACTGATACACAGAGTAGTGGAGGGAGGACGGAGAGTTTCCTGGCAGTGTGGACTGATACACCGAGTAGTGGAGGGAGGACGGAGAGTTTCCTGGCCGCGTCGACTGATACACCGAGTAGTGGAGGGAGGACGGAGAGCTTCCTGGCCGCGTCGACTGATACACCGAGTAGTGGAGGGAGGACGGAGAGCTTCCTGGCCGCGTCGACTGATACACCGAGTAGTGGAGGGAGGACGGAGAGTTTCCTGGCCGCGTCGACTGATACACCGAGTAGTGGAGGGAGGACGGAGAGTTTCCTGGCCGTGTCGACTGATACACCGAGTAGTGGAGGGAGGACGGAGAGTTTCCTGGCCGTGTGGACTGATACACCGAGTAGTGGAGGGAGGACGGAGAGTTTCCTGGCCGTGTCGACTGATACACCGAGTAGTGGAGGGAGGACGGAGAGTTTCCTGGCCGTGTCGACTGATACACCGAGTAGTGGAGGGAGGACGGAGAGTTTCCTGGCCGTGTGGACTGATACACTGAGTAGTGGAGGGAGGACGGAGAGTTTCCTGGCCGTGTCGACTAATACACCGAGTAGTGGAGGGAGGACGGAGAGTTTCCTGGTCGTGTCGACTGATACACGACTGATCAACTACCTACTAACTAAATTTGAATGACTTCGGCTTCATGACAAATGCCCATTATTACATTTTAATTGTTTCCATAAAATCCATAAACATCTCTTGTTACATGACGATCTAGTGAGACAACGGGGCTAGTTTCAAAGAGATCAGTGTACTTGGTAACGCCCACTAACACTATAAATAGACAAGCAACATGCTAAGTGTTTATTAACAGAATGGTAAAAATAATGATTTGTTATAAGTGTGATCAATAACATGTTAACATATGTCAAGTAAACCATCTTTGAGCAGATTGTCATTCAAGTAATATCCTTTTTACATTACATACATAACATAATTCTCACTGGACGCAATGCTATTTGAAAATGACCAAGAATTTAATTGCATTAAAACTGTCCACAATTCAGATTAACATGTCACTGACAACACTTATCATCAATGGTGACAATTAATTATGAATAAACTTTGAAGATGACAAATGAGACCACCCACAGAGTTTGTCACACAGATGGGACACTGGAGAAACACCCTGGTTATATCTCCTTGTGTCATTGTGACAAAGGTATCACAATTGTATTATTATTATCATTATTAATATTTATAAAGTGTCATATATCCAGGACCTGCTCAGTCATTAACATTTACAAAGCATCATATATCCAGGACCCCCCAGTCATTAACATTTACAAAGCGTCATATATCCAGGACCCACCCAGTCATAGGCTAGTACAATCATTGTAAAAAAATGCAATTATAAGTGTCATAACTATATTAGGGCCAATATATTATTTGTTTTATATATTAAAATAAATAAATACACTATAACATTAATATTAATAAATAAAAATGTTATATGTCCAGTTTGGAGGTCTACATTGCCAAAAGGGTGGAAGTCAGTTTGGAGGTCTACATTGCCCCAAGGGTGGAAGTCAGTAGGGGAAGTGTCACACAAGGGAACATATCATGTTGTCTTTCCTGTCTTTAGTTAAACTGCTGGGGTAGTTATAACTTCTTCTCACAGAATCCAATCATTGCTGGTAAGATTGACGGGGACTGTTATAACTTCTGCTGACAGAATCCAATCATTGCGGGTGAGATTGACGGAGACAGTTATAACTTCTGCTGACAGAATCGAATCATTCGGGTGAGACTGACGGAGACAGTTATAACTTCTGCTGACAGAATCGAATCATTGCGGGTGAGACTGACGGGGACAGTTATAACTTCTGCTGACAGAATCCAATCATTGCGGGTGAGATTGACAAGGACAGTTATAACTTCTGCTGACATAATCCAATCATTGCGGGTGAGATTGACGGGGACAGTTATAACTACTGCTGACAGAATCCAATCATTGCGGGCGAGATTGACGGGGACAGCATCATTGCCTCAGTCCACCAGGTGTGTACCTGGTAATGTAGCTAATTCACACACAGACACACACGCACGTATTAATTAACTCACAGTGTAGCTAGGGAGACAACCTACAGGCAAGAAACCTTCAACTCCACAGAGAATCAATGTCAGAGAAACCTTAAGTCTAACAAGACAGGTGGAGACACCTGGTAGTGCAGTGGCTAACAAGGGCTACTGTCAACACCCGGACAGTTACCCCCACACCCGGACAGTTACCCCCACACCTAGATAATTACCCCCACACCCAGACAGTTACCCCCACACCTAGATAGTTACCCCCACACCCGGACAGTTACCCCCACACCTAGATAGTTACCCCCACACCCGGACAGTTACCCCCACACCCGGACAGTTACCCCCACACCCAGACAGTTACCCCCACACCTGGACAGTTACCCCCACACCCGGACATGCAGTTACCCCCACACGTGGACAGTTACCCCCACACCCGGACAGTTACCCCTACACCCGGACAGTTACCCCCACACCCAGACAGTTACCCCAACACTTGGATAGTTACCCCTAGACAAGCTACAAGTTATTGCTTAGTTAACCTTACTGTACCCTAGTCAGCCCCACTACCATAGTCAACCCCACTGAACCCTAGCTGACCCCATTTTATCGTAGCTGATCCCCTTGTACCACTGTACTCTAGTCATCCTCTCTACCCTAACTGACCCCACTCTAACCTAGTGTCCTGCCCCAGTGTCCTGCCCCAGTGTCCTGCCCCAGTGTCCTACCTGTATGTGTCCCATGCACTGGTAGTAGTAGTTATCCACGATACGGAAGTAGCAGAAGACATCGTCAGCACACAACCACTGACTGTCACCAACACAAGCCTGTCGGTCAAACTGACTTGTCCTACTGTCCTGACTTGACCTACTGTCCAGATTCGTCCTACCGTTCAATCTTATCATACTGTCCTGGCCACGTCCTGTCAAGCAGCCAGATAACATAGGAGCCATATTTCTTGAGTGGTCAAGTCACCCAATGGTCAGTTATACAGACACCCAATGGTCAGTTGTCAAGTCACACAATGGTCAGTTCTCAAGACACTCAATGGTCAGTTATCAACTCACCCAATGATCAGTTCTCGTGTCACCCAATGGTCAATTCTCCAGTCACTCAATGGTCAGTTCTCCAGACACCCAATGGTCAGTTCTCAACTCACCCAATACCCAGTTCTCCAGTCACCCAATGGTCAATTCTCCAGTCACTCAATGGTCAGTTCTCAAGACACCCAATGGTCAGTTCTCCAGTCACCCAATGGTCAGTTCTCAACTCACCCAATGGTTAGTTCTCAAGTCACCCAATGATCAGTTCTCAAGTCACCCAATGCTCAGTTAAACAGACACCCAATGCTCAGTTATACAGACACCCAATGCTCAGTTATACAGACACCCAATGGTCATTTATACAGACACCCAATGGTCAGTTCTCAATCACACAATGGTCAGTTTTCAACTCACCCAATGGTCAGTTCTCAAGTCACCCAATGGTCAATTCTCCAGTCACCCAATGTTCAGTTCTTCAGTCACCCAATGGTCAGTTCTCAAGTCACCCAATGGTCAATTCTCCAGACATCTAATTGTCAGTTCTACAGTCACCCAATGGTCAGTTCTCAAGTCACCCAATGGTCTATTCTCAAATAACCCAATGGTCAGTTCTCAAGTCACCCAACGGTCAGTTCTCCAGACACCTAATGGTCAGTTCTCAAGTCACCCAATGGTCAGTTCTCCAAATTGTCTTCACTGGGAATAATAATACTGCTTATTTATGGTTTTGAACAAGTGCTACACATCATCAGGTCACTGGTGACATCTTGTCATGATACACTCTTCTTACATAACGTCACACTGTCCTGTCATCTTGCCTCAATGGTCAGTCACAGAGTCCATTGTTTGCCTTGTCCACATGTTGATGATGTTGACCAGTCCAGTTGCACTGACCCATTGAAGTATCCCTTTCAGTGGACACACAGCTCAACCTGAATCCTATTTGTCTTTCATTCCTCTGTTATTCTAATCTCTCCATCTTCACAAGCACTAAAACACTACAATGTACACTGTGTGTGAACTGGTACCAGGAGACACAGACACAGACAGAACAATGAGCTACCAGTCTGGCAGATGGGCCGGTCACCCATGGCCGCATACGTCACGCCTGGCCGCACACATGCATAAACAATCCAGACAAGAGACTGTGGTATGCCAATGACTGCAGACAACAAGGAATAATAAGCCCTTAGCATGATCAGCCACCAGCATAAATTAGCTGCACCAGTAACTGGCCACCTGGACAGCAAGGAATCTACATAGGAGGAGGGGAAGCTGGGGTGGGCTGAGCGGAAGGAAAAGATTATATTTCATTTAAATGTATGCACAAACTGGGAAGGAAATAACAGGTCACAATGATTCAGGAGTTGTGTACAGCTCCATACAATCATGTTCTGCCTATGATTGGTGCTGCCTATGTCCTTTTGGCCTTCCCTTTGGCATCATTGTGTGCTTTAAACAAGTCACAGTGGACGGACGTACACAACACATCATTGTGTACTTTAAACAAGTCACAGTGGACGGATGTACACAACACATCATTGTGTGTTTTAAACAAGTCACAGTGGACGGATGTACACAACACATCATTGTGTGCTTTAAACAAGTCACAGTGGACGGATGTACACAACACATCATTGTGTGCTTTAAACAAGTCACAGTGGGCGGATGTACACAACACATCATTGTGTGCTTTAAACAAGTCACAGTGGACGGATGTACACAACACATCATTGTGTGCTTTAAACAAGTCACAGTGGATGGATGTACATAACACATCATTGTGTGCTTTAAACAAGTCACAGTGGACGGATGTACACAACACATCATTGTGTGCTTTAAACAAGTCACAGTGGACGGATGTACACAACACATCATTGTGTTCTTTAAACAAGTCACAGTGGACGGATGTACACAACACATCATTGTGTGCTTTAAACAAGTCACAGTGGACGGATGTACACAACACATCATTGTGTGCTTTAAACAAGTCACAGTGGACGGATGTACACAACACATCATTGTGTGCTTTAAACAAGTCACAGTGGGCGGATGTACACAACACATCATTGTGTGCTTTAAACAAGTCACAGTGGACGGATGTACACAACACATCATTGTGTGCTTTAAACAAGTCACAGTGGATGGATGTACATAACACATCATTGTGTGCTTTAAACAAGTCACAGTGGACGGATGTACACAACACATCATTGTGTGCTTTAAACAAGTCACAGTGGACGGATGTACACAACACATCATTGTGTACTTTAAACAAGTCACAGTGGACGGATGTACACAACACATCATTGTGTGCTTTAAACAAGTCACAGTGGACGGATGTACACAACACATCATTGTGTGCTTTAAACAAGTCACAGTGGACGGATGTACACAACACATCATTGTGTGTTTTAAACAAGTCACAGTGGACGGATGTACACAACACATCATTGTGTGCTTTAAACAAGTCACAGTGGACGGATGTACACAACACATCATTGTGTGTTTTAAACAAGTCACAGTGGACGGATGTACACAACATATCATTGTGTGCTTTAAACAAGTCACAGTGGACGGATGTACACAACACATCATTGTGTGCTTTAAACAAGTCACAGTGGACGGATGTACACAACACATCATTGTGTGTTTTAAACAAGTCACAGTGGACGGATGTACACAACACATCATTGTGTGCTTTAAACAAGTCACAGTGGACGGATGTACACAACACATCATTGTGTGCTTTAAACAAGTCACAGTGGACGGATGTACACAACACATCATTGTGTGCTTTAAACAAGTCACAGTGGACGGATGTACACAACACATCATTGTGTGCTTTAAACAAGTCACAGTGGACGGATGTACACAACATATCATTGTGTGCTTTAAACAAGTCACAGTGGACGGATGTACACAACACATCATTGTGTGCTTTAAACAAGTCACAGTGGACGGATGTACATAACACATCATTGTGTGCTTTAAACAAGTCACAGTGGACGGATGTACACAACACATCATTGTGTGCTTTAAACAAGTCACAGTGGACGGATGTACACAACATATCATTGTGTGCTTTAAACAAGTCACAGTGGACGGATGTACACAACACATCATTGTGTGCTTTAAACAAGTCACAGTGGACGGATGTACACAACATATCATTGTGTGCTTTAAACAAGTCACAGTGGACGGATGTACACAACACATCATTGTGTGCTTTAAACAAGTCACAGTGGACGGATGTACACAACACATCATTGTGTGCTTTAAACAAGTCACAGTGGATGGATGTACATAACACATCATTGTGCGCTTTAAACAAGTCACAGTGGACGGATGTACACAACATATCATTGTGCGCTTTAAACAAGTCACAGTGGACGGATGTACACAACACATCATTGTGTGCTTTAAACAAGTCACAGTGGACGGATGTACACAACATATCATTGTGCGCTTTAAACAAGTCACAGTGGATGGATGTACACAACACATCATTGTGTGCTTTAAACAAGTCACAGTGGATGGATGTACATAACACATCATTGTGCGCTTTAAACAAGTCACAGTGGACGGATGTACACAACATATCATTGTGTGCTTTAAACAAGTCACAGTGGACGGATGTACACAACACATCATTGTGTGCTTTAAACAAGTCACAGTGGACGGATGTACACAACACATCATTGTGTGCTTTAAACAAGTCACAGTGGACGGATGTACACAACACATCATTGTGTGCTTTAAACAAGTCACAGTGGGCAGATGTACACAAACATCGTGTGCTTTAAATAAGAGTCAGAACAACAATGTATCCATAGCAACGACAAGAACACAAATATCAGGGGTGAGATTTGGCGGTCGCCCGGTCGCCAATGGCGCCCAAAAATGGCTTCGGGCGACTTCAATCTTTTAAAACAGTAGCCCGCATGGCGACTTGAAATATTTACGGAGCTGCATTATTTTAAACCCAGCAAAAATAAACGGAATGTTAATAAACATCTCAAAAGTGTTGTCCTGGCTATATCCCATTTATGTTAACCATAAATAGTGTTTTTGTGACACGTTTGACATTGCAAGAAATGTTGCCAAACCGTAGCCGAAGCGATATCAATAGGGAGCATTCATTGTATTTTTAATCAACCACATCGACGCTCAACATGTAACTGAACGGTCATTATACACTGAAATAATAACCGTCATGTTAATAGTCTTGGTGCCGCGTAGCGCCACTTTTATATATACTAGCAAAAATGTCCATCCCAGGACGGGATAACGTGGTAGTTCATATGTGACAGTCATAATAGCAATGTTTATTAAATGCCTCAGGCAAATATGCCATCAATACGCTCGAACGTATTAACAGAAACAACCGCATCACGCACGTGATGCAACACTCGTTGCAAGTTCAAAATGTAGAAGGTTGCGTGAACACCCATGGATACTTGTATTGGTTGTAGAATAGTAGACTATCTGCTTTCTACTGTCTTTTTATTGTGTATTGGGTGGGTGCGTAATTTCTACTATAATTAATATAAACCGCCCATATGGCGCTACGTACTCTCAAACGGTTTACGTACCGAAGTATTCGCCGCGGCACGCGTGGTTTCTGCGATTGTTGGAAGTTAACGTTTTACGCAGCGAACATTTGATTTACCATAAAAACCACGAAGAACCCTTGAAATATGGGGTATTTCGAAAAAAATAAAGGCGTTACGTTTCATTCGTGGGGTCGTAGGAAAAAAACGCTAGCATAGCCACATATAATTATACATACAAACATACTTAAAAATATAAGCTATCTCGATTATAGTTAGATATATCTACATGGTGCGCAGAGGGCTTCTGGTGAATTAATTGGGAAACTGGTTAAAGTTTCTTTAAGCTAGAGTAAAATAAGGTCCCGTAAAAAAATCAGCAAAACTGTTCAGTTCACAGGACCTGATGTCCTGTGACGCTTGGAGATTTTTTGCGTAGACAGTTGGTGTACCATGTTATGAAAGCAAAACAACCTGTCACATGTACAATTGTATACTGTATTTTATTCTGTATTATGTATCACATTGTATTGATCCTGCCTTGAAAATAAATGTTTCAAAACTGTTTTTTTGTTTATGTTGCTCATAGATTCTATCTTCAAAGTATTTGCTTTCTATCATCAAAGTATTGATTAGCAAGTGGTCTACCTAAGGAGCTGTCGGGCTACTTCACTCTGCAAGGTTGGTAGCCCGACTGGCTACCTTCCATGACTTGCTAAATCTCACCCCTGAATATTACTAATTATTGAACCAGTGAATAATACACTGGACCAAAAATAACACTTACTGATATTAAGCAGAAATAACACTTACTGATATAAAGCAGAAATAACTCTTACTGATATTAAGCAGAAATAACACTTACTGATATTAAGCAGAAATAACACTTACTGATATTAAGTAGAAATAACACTTACTGGTATTAAACAGAAATAACACTTACTGATATTAAACAGAAATAACACTTACTGATATTAAGCAGAAATAACACTTACTGATATTAAACAGAAATAACACTTACTGATATTAAACAGAAATAACACTTACTGATATTAGGCAGTAATAACACTTACTGATATTAAGCAGAAATCACACTGCTAGCAAAGGCAGAGGGTGGGATGAGAAGGGAAAGGAAGAGAAGAGGATAAAGTAAGGGAGCGGACAGGAAGAGAAGGGAAGAAAAATTAAGAAAAGGGGAGACAAAATAAAGAAAAGGGAAGAAAAGGAAAATAAGGAAAAATAATGGATGATAAGAAAATGGAAGACAAGGGAAGTGAAAAAAAAGGAAGAGAAGGGAGGACAGGGAAGAAAGGGGAATGGAAATGAAGAAACGGGAAGGGACAAAAAAGGGAGAAAGGGGAATGGAAAAGAGAAGGGATGAAAAGGGAGAAAGGAATGGAAAAGAAGAAACAGGAAGAGAAGGGACATAAAGGGGAGAAATGGGAATGGAAAAGAACAGAAGGAAAGAGAAAGGATGGAAAGGGGGGAAATGGAATGGAAAAGAAGAAAAGGGAAGAGAATAAAACAAGACAGGCAAGAAGGGAATGTTGCCATGGAAACTTGAGACACTGTCCATGGCTACTACAACTTACGTAGAACTTGAGCAACACCAAACAACATGAAGTAAACGAGACTGACGAGATCTAACTAAAACATTCACTCTTTTTCTCTGATAATATGGAATTTGGTAAATATATCACATTATTATATTCCTGTTGAATGACATCAGTATTATTACACGTAAAATATATAATATGATTCACATATGCAATATAAACAGGCAGGTATTTCCTGATTGTAATAACCATGGCTGATTAAGCACACTTAAGCACACACAGTGATATTCTTACACAAGATTCAACAGTTTGTAGCCATGACATTTCACTTATAAAAATATCTATAATTATCTGCCCTGATAATTTTTTTTCATATAGGTTGAGCTGTTTTGCTTTTGTTTTGTGAATTGCTTTCCACTTAGAATGTCTCGTTGCAGTCAAAACGATGTTTGTTGTTAGTGACTGGCTACTGAGGTGTGACCAACGTAGAGCACTCTGGATGATGATGATAGGACAATTAAGGGGTCATTTCAAAGCACTGATGTCTGATACTAAACGTTTAACCCCTGACCCACCTTCCCCAACTGTTAAGTACCCTTTGTGCTTCACACTACAACAATCACAAAAAGTCATATTGTTCATATTCAGTTGTCATAACACAAGACTGTCTGCACAGCTCAAGGTCAGCACCTTATGAGCTGTCATAACACAATACTGTCTGCACAGCTCAAGGTCAGCACCTTATGAGCTGTCATAACACAAGACTGTCTGCACAGCTGAAGGTCAGCACCTTATGAGCTAGGCATGGAAAATAAATTAGATTTTGAGAAAAAATACATCAATGTAAAACACAAAACACGATAGCTGCTTGCTTCACCTGTGAAACCAATTACGCTTAATTTGAAACATGGATGGTTTCTGAGACGCTCCCATAAGAAACTGAAGCATCCAGGTAGGATTATGTAGATCCTTATTCTCAGACATGTCTATGTGATGGTCCCGTTTCAGGAAAAGCAGGCCTTGTATAACACAAACACTACTAGCATGCATCCTACGAAACTACAGTGGGTGCAGAGTTGGGTGGACCAGATTTATGACCGCTTTAAGACCAACGCTTCACAAATTTAACACCAAATTTAACACCAAATTCAATATAAAATAACAAACAAATTTATTTTCAAACTCCCTCTAAGAGCCAATTATTTATTTAGCGATCACACTGTATCCTTTCATTGAATAAGCCTATTACTCAGCACTACACAGGTAATACAGCCCATTCCACCTTTGTCAAATTATTGCCCAGGACCTAGGCCCAGTGTGGTGAAATCAAATGTAACACCTACAATCTAGGCCCAGTGTGGTGAAATCAAATGTAACACCTACGATCTAGGCCCAGTTTGGTGAAACCAAATTTAACACCTACGATCCAGGCCCCGTTTGGTGAAACCAAATTTAACACCTAGTATCTAGGCCCCGTTTGGTGAAACCAAATTTAACACCTACAAAATCAAATTAATGACCAAGGATCTAGGCCCAGTTTGGTGAAATCAAAACATTCCCACTGTAAAGACGTTTTCAAGGCCTCAACAATACAAGGTCCAATTTAAGACTTTTAAGACTCCGCACACACCCAACTCCCCCCAACTCCCACCATCCTGACAAGGAAGAGGAAGCAAGAAGACAGGAAAGAGAAAGACAACATCAGGGAAAGAAGAAGGGAAGGGGAAGGGAACTGCCTTACCAGTATTCCGTCACACTGTCCCATGATATGGTTAAGCTGGCAGAAAGAAGCAGGTTAAAATAGTAAGTGTTAGTGACACGTCATCAACTACAAGTGTCAGTGACACATCAACTACAGGTATTAGTGACAAGTAACCAACTAGAAGTGTTACTGACACATCATCAACTACAAGTGTCAGTGACATGTCATGAATTACAAGTGTCAGTGACACATCAACTACAAGTATTAGTGACACGTTATCAACTAGAAGACGTAGAAGTGTTAGTGACACATAATCAACTACAAGTCTTGTAACTTGTGGACCGTGAGATCTGACGTTTTGATTAGAATTAAAGTCTATCCTACTTTAAACTCTAATTAAACAAGAAACACTGCATTTTTTCTAACAAACTGCTTCTCAGCAGAAAGTAAAAAAATTAGTTAAAAATTATCTGTAGCTGAATTAACAGGACACGATGACAACTCCCGTATTATCTGTAACTGAATTAACAGGACAGGATGACAACTCCCGTATTATCTGTAACTGAATTAACAGGACATGATGACAACTCCCGTATTATATGTAACTGAATTAACAGGACATGATGACAACTCCCGTATTATCTGTAACTGAATTAACAGGACATGATGACAACTCCCGTATTATCTGTAACTGAATTAACAGGACATGATGACAACTCACGTATTATCTGTAACTGAATTAACAGGACATGATGACAAATCCCGTATTATCTGTAACTGAATTAACAGGACATGATGACAACTCCCGTATTATTTGTAACTGAATTAACAGGACATGATGACAACTCCCGTATTATCTGTAACTGAATTAACAGGACATGATGACAACTCCCGTATTATCTGTAACTTAATTAACAGGACAGGATGACAACTCCCGTATTATCTGTAACTGAATTAACAGGACATGATGACAACTCCCGTATTATCTGTAACTGAATTAACAGGACATGATGACAACTCACGTATTATCTGTAACTGAATTAACAGGACATGATGACAAATCCCGTATTATCTGTAACTGAATTAACAGGACATGATGACAACTCCCGTATTATTTGTAACTGAATTAACAGGACATGATGACAACTCCCGTATTATCTGTAACTGAATTAACAGGACATGATGATAACTCCCGTATTATCTGTAACTGAATTAACAGGACATGATGACAACTCCCGTATTATCTGTAACTGAATTAACAGGACAGGATGACAACTCCCGTATTATATGTAACTGAATTAACAGGACATGATGACAACTCCCGTATTATCTGTAACTGAATTAACAGGACATGATGACAAATCCCGTATTATCTGTAACTGAATTAACAGGACATGACAACTCCCGTATTATCTGTAACTTAATTAACAGGACATGATGACAACTCCCGTATTATCTGTAACTGAATTAACAGGACAGGATGACAACTCCCGTATTATCTGTAATTGAATTAACAGGACATGATCACAACTCCCGTATTATCTGTAACTGAATTAACAGGACATGATGACAACTCCTGTATTATCTGTAACTGAATTAACAGGACAGGATGACAACTCCCGTATTATCTGTAACTGAATTAACAGGACATGATGACAACTCCCGTATTATCTGTAACTGAATTAACAGGACATGACAACTCCCGTATTATCTGTAACTGAATTAACAGGACAGGATGACAACTCCCGTATTATCTGTAACTGAATTAACAGGACAGGATGACAACTCCCGTATTATCTGTAACTGAATTAACAGGACATGATGACAACTCCCGTATTATCTGTGACTGAATTAACATGACAGGATGACAACTCCCGTATTATCTGTAACTGAATTAACAGGACATGATGACAACTCCCGTATTATATGTAACTGAATTAACTGGACAATGTGACAACTCCCGTATTATCTGTAACTGAATTAACAGGACATGATGACAACTCCCGTATTATCTGTAACTGAATTAACAGGACATGATGACAACTCCCGTATTATCTGTAACTGAATTAACAGGACATGATGACAACTCCCGTATTATCTGTAACTGAATTAACAGGACATGACAACTCCCGTATTATCTGTAACTGAATTAACAGGACAGGATGACAACTCCCGTATTATCTGTAACTGAATTAACAGGACAGGATGACAACTCCCGTATTATCTGTAACTGAATTAACAGGACATGATGACAACTCCCGTATTATCTGTAACTGAATTAACAGGACATGATGACAACTCCCGTATTATATGTAACTGAATTAACTGGACAATGTGACAACTCCCGTATTATCTGTAACTTAATTAACAGGACAGGATGACAACTCCCGTATTATCTGTAACTGAATTAACAGGACATGATGACAACTCCCATATTATCTGTAACTGAATTAACAGGACAGGATGACAACTCCCGTATTATCTGTAACTGCTTGAGGTCATGCTTAACAAATATGTTATGTTTTTTGGAAGAAATCACTAAGTGGATAGACGTGGGATCGCCAGTAGATATTATCTACTTAGATTTTCAGAAAGCTTTTGACAAAGTGCCACATCAAAGATTACTACTTAAATTAAAAGCCCATGGTATCGGGGATAGCATAACTGACTGGATAGAACAATGGCTGACTGACAGAAGACAACGAGTTGTAGTAGATGGAGAAGTTTCAAATTGGAAATCGGTTTTGAGTGGGGTACCTCAAGGATCAGTATTAGGACCTATATTATTCTTAATTTATATCAATGACTTGGACGACAGTATAACAAGTAACGTACTGAAATTTGCGGATGACACAAAACTGTTTAGAAAGGTTAATACTGATGGTGATAAACAACATTTACAAAACGATCTAGACAGATTAGTGAAATGGTCTGAGAAATGGCAGATGTTGTTCAATTTGGGGAAATGTAAATGCATACATACAGGACATAGGAACTTGAATGTAAACTATAGAATGGGAGATACTGTTCTGGGTACTACTGTAAAAGAAAAGGACTTAGGAGTTACAATAAGCGCTGATATGAAAGTTTCAGAGCAGTGTGGTATTGCAGCTTCAAAGGGTAATCAAATTCTTGGATTGATTAGAAGAAACATGACATACAAGGGAAAAAAGTTAATTATACCTCTTTATAAAGCAATAGTTAGACCTCATTTAGAATACTGTATACAAGCATGGAGACCATATCGTAAGAAGGATATAGATACGCTTGAACGCATACAAAGGAGAGCAACTAAAATGATTCCAGAACTGAGAGACCTAAGTTATGAAGAACGCCTGAAAGAATGTGGTTTAACAACTCTAGAGACAAGGAGGTTAAGAGGAGATCAGATTGAAGTTTTTAAGATATTGAATGGGTATGAAAATATTGATAGAAATATGTTTTTCTCACTCAAGAAGGATAGCAGAACTAGAGGACATGAGGTAAAATTAGTAAAGGATCAATGTAGATTGGACATCAGGAAGCACTCGTTCTCACAGAGGACAATAAATGAATGGAACAAATTGTCAACAGATTGTGTAACTGCTAGCAGCGTGAATATGTTTAAAAACAAGGTTGACACATATCTCAGGAGGGCGGGCTATAAGTAGATGAACATTGTTGGACTCTCGATAAGCCAATGGCTTCCTTGTCCACTTGCCATCTGGGCCTTTGGCTTGGATGGCAAATCTTGTTAAATCTTGTTAAACTGAATTAACAGGACATGATGACAACTCCCGTATTATCTGTAACTGAATTAACAGGACATGATGACAACTCCCGTATTATCTGTAACTGAATTAACAGGACAGGATGACAACTCCCGTATTATCTGTAACTGAATTAACAGGACATGATGACAACTCCCGTATTATCTGTAACTGAATTAACAGGACATGACAACTCCCGTATTATCTGTAACTGAATTAACAGGACAGGATGACAACTCCCGTATTATCTGTAACTGAATTAACAGGACAGGATGACAACTCCCGTATTATATGTAACTGAATTAACAGGACATGATGACAACTCCCGTATTATCTGTGACTGAATTAACAGGACAGGATGACAAGTCCCGTATTATCTGTAACTGAATTAACAGGACATGATGACAACTCCCGTATTATATGTAACTGAATTAACTGGACAATGTGACAACTCCCATATTATCTGCACAGTAATTGACTAATTTAAGTTTGTGACAAATAACAAAATTGCCATACAAGGCATACTCAGAGAACAAGTGGACAGGGAAGCCATTGGCTTATCGAGAGTCCATCTATATCTATATGTAAACTGCCCTCCTGAGATATTTGTTATTTAGTTTTTAATCATATTCACACTGCTAGCATTTACACAATCTGTAGATGATCTGATCCATTCATTTAATGCACTTTTTTTTGTAATGTTTGTCATGATACGAGTCCTAGTTTAAATTGCCTCCCTTAACAACCTTATGCTCTGCTGTCAATATACTTTCTGCCCTTCTGAACCAACAACACTAGTCTGTTTACATCAGTCAGGACAATGAATACTTTCTGCCCATCTGAACCAACAACACTAGTCTGTTTACATCAGACAGGACAATGAATACTTTCTGCCCGTCTGAACCAACAACACTAGTCTGTTTACATCAGACAGGACAATGAATACTTTCTGCCCGTCTGAACCAACAACACTAGTCTGTTTACATCAGACAGGACAATGAATACTTTCTGCCCATCTGAACCAACAACACTAGTCTGTTTACATCAGACAGGACAATGAATACTTTCTGCCCTTCTGAACCAACAACACTAGTCTGTTTACATCAGTCAGGACAATGAATACTTTCTGCCCTTCTGAACCAACAACACTAGTCTGTTTACATCAGTCAGGACAATGAATACTTTCTGCCCTTCTGAACCAACAACACTAGTCTGTTTACATCAGTCAGGACAATGAATACTTTCTGTCCTTCTGAACCAACAACACTAGTCTGTTTACATCAGTCAGGACAATGAATACTTTCTGCCCTTCTGAACCAACAACACTAGTCTGTTTACATCAGACAGAACAATGAATACTTTCTGTCCTTCTGAACCAACAACACTAGTCTGTTTACATCAGACAGGACAATGAATACTTTCTGCCCATCTGAACCAACAACACTAGTCTGTTTACATCAGTCAGGACAATGAATACTTTCTGCCCTTCTGAACCAACAACACTAGTCTGTTTACATCAGACAGAACAATGAATACTTTCTGTCCTTCTGAACCAACAACACTAGTCTGTTTACATCAGACAGAACAATGAATAATTCAAGCAAACTTTGCAGGCTTGTGAAGTTATGACTCCTCAAATTAAGTCAGCCCTGGTGAACAGGTTCCCATGTAGTGGACAATGCCAACAGTTGTGTACATGGAGTGCCACCTGGTGAATGTCAACATAACTAGCCAAGTGGAGTCTATCAGTGTTAAAACTCTCTCCTCATTTCATTTAGTTCACCATGAATCAGGTTCATTGATAGTCATATATGTTTAAGGAAGAGTTTAAATAACCAGTGCAGTTGGTTTAATACAAGATCATAAAAAGAACTGACTCTGACTGTGGTAACTTGCGAAAGATTGAACAGCTCATGTCACAGTGCACAGAGCCAGACAACCTTTGCCCTCAGAAAAAATGTAATTCAATAGTTTATCGGATGATTTCATGAAAGCTAAATAACACATCTGCACAAACCTGCCAGCATGTTGTTGTCACAAACAAGCGAGCATGTTGTTGTCACAAACAAGCGAGCATGTTGTTGTCACAAACAAGAGAGCATGTTGTTATCACAAACAAGAGAGCATGTTGTTGTCACAAACCTGCCAGCATGTTGTTGTCACAAACAAGCGAGCATGTTGTTGTCACAAACAAGCAAGCATGTTGTTGTCACAAACAAGAGAGCATGTTGTTATCACAAACAAGAGAGCATGTTGTTGTCACAAACAAGCGAGCATGTTGTTGTCACAAACAAGCAAGCATTTTGTTGTCACAAACAAGCAAGCATGTTGTTGTCACAAACAAGCGAGCATGTTGTTGTCACAAACAAGCAAGCATGTTGTTGTCACAAACAAGCGAGCATGTTGTTGTCACAAACAAGCGAGCATGTTGTTGTCACAAACAAGCGAGCATGCTGTTGTCACAAATGAGCCAGCATGTTGTTACAAACAAGCGAGCCAGCATGTTGTTGTCACAAACAAGCAAGCATGTTGTTGTCACAAATGAGCCAGCATGTTGTTGTCACAAGCGAGCCAGCATATTGTTGTTGTTGTCACAAACAAGCGAGCCAGCATGTTGTTGTCACAAACAAGCAAGCATGTTGTTGTCACTAATGAGGCAGCATGTTGTTGTCACAAGCGAACCAGCATGTTGTTGTTGTTGTCACAAATGAGCGTGGACACAAGACCAGTTTGACTTGTTGCTATATCATTCTAAATGAGACAAACAAAAGAACTGACTTGTGGAGGAAGCTTTGACCTGGACAAGGACAAGAGGCAGCATCTCTTGCCATCTTACCTTTCTCACAACGAGGCTCCGACTAATGTCAGGGTCTACCTCCGAGACTTGGGGCACTCGAGATGGCAGTTCTGCCACCTGGTGAGGGTCTTCAGCCAGCAGAATTGGTGGTGGTGATGGCGCATCTGCAGTAATTATAAATACATATTCCCTCCATATCACAGGTCACAGGCAATTTCTTCATTTTCAAACTGAAGCAGTTTTTACTATTAAACGCAATTTATACTATTTGTAATACATGTATGAAATGTGTGTGCATGCGTGCGTGCGTGCGTGCGTGCGTGCGTGCGTGCGTGCATGCATGCTGGTGCGCATGTACATACGTATATGGAAAATGTACTTTTTCGTATGTAAATGGTATCTACAAAGTCAAAATGATCAGTCTTTACACATCCAATCAACATGTCAAGGTTTTTGTTTGCAAAACATTTCAGCTTATAAAATACTAAGTACACAAGCACCTGTATGTTTACACTTCAGCTTATAAAATACTAAGTACACAAGCACCTGTATGTTGACACTTCAGCTTATAAAATACTAAGTACACAAGCACCTGTATGTTTACACTTCAGCTTATAAAATACTAAGTACACAAGCACCTGTATGTTTACACTTCAGCTTATAAAATACTAAGTACACAAGCACCTGTATGTTTACACTTCAGCTTATAAAATACTAAGTACACAAGCACCTGTATGTTTACACTTCAGCTTATAAAATACTAAGTACACAAGCACCTGTATATTTACATTTCAGCTTATAAAATACTAAGTACACAAGCACCTGTATATTTACATTTCAGCTTATAAAATACTAAGTACACAAGCACCTGTATGTTGACACTACAGCTTACAAAAGTAAATTCATATTTAATATAAATTATCTGTCTACATGTTTCATCTGTTGGAAGCATTAATTTCATTGGTTGATTGACTGACCTTGGTGAATGTAACCATTTGTTTGATTGGTCTATTGACTGACCCAGGTTAATCTAAACAATTAGTTTTGATTGGTCAATTGACTGACCTTAGTGAATGCAACCATTAGTTTGATTGGTCGATTGACTGACCTTGGTGAATGATCATAGACTCCAATGTCTCTAGTGTGTCCCGGCTGAAGTCATCGGGGAGACTGTCCAAACCACAAAGTGTGACACAATAAGTAGTCCGAAGGTAAAGTACTATCACACAACACCAGACAGACAGGTAAAGAACTATCACACAACACCAGGCAGACAGGTAAAGTACTATCACACAACACCAGGCAGACAGGTAAAGTACTATCACACAACACCAGGCAGACAGGTAAAGTACTATCACACAACACAAGGCAGACAGGGTTGTGTTTAATGAGCAGAGTTGGGTGACTCTTTATTGCGAGTTAATCCAAAGCTTAAAATAGCCAGATGTGAGAAAAAATGTGAAACTTCCACAAAATTATTACGGAATCTTTACATGAAAAGATTTCTTAAATGGCCTGGGTTCAATTTAGGAGAAACATATAATTATTAAGAAACAATTTAGTCTCTTAGTGAAACAAACAATCATATTCATATCAAATTAATTATTGTTTCATTACATTGTAATTTTTCTATAGTAAATGGGAGTCAAATCAGCCTCACCCACAATTTTGCCCCCTTTTGAGGTCTCATTGTCCTGGATCACATTACACATGTCACTAGTCATGTATCGGTCCTGGATCACATTACACATGTCACTAGTCATGTATTGGTCCTGGATCACATTACACATGTCACTAGTCATGTATCGGTCCTGGATCACATTACACATGTCACTAGTCATATGTATCAGTCCTGGATCACATTACACATGTCACTAGTCATGTATCGGTCCTGGATCACATTACACATGTCACTAGTCATGTATCGGTCCTGGATCACATTACACATGTCACTAGCCATATGTATCAGTCCTGGATCACATTACACATGTCACTAGTCATGTATTGGTCCTGGATCACATTACAGATGTCACTAGTTATGTATCCGTCCTGGATCACATTACAGATGTCACTAGTCATATGTATCGGTCCTGGATCACATTACACATGTCACTAGTCATATGTATCAGTCCTGGATCACATTACACATGTCACTAGTCATATGTATCAGTCCTGGATCACATTACACATGTCACTAGTCATGTATCGGTCCTGGATCACATTACACATGTCACTAGTCATGTATCGGTCCTGGATCACATTACACATGTCACTAGCCATATGTATCAGTCCTGGATTACATTACACATGTCACTAGTCATGTATTGGTCCTGGATCACATTACACATGTCACTAGTTATGTATCCGTCCTGGATCACATTACAGATGTCACTAGTCATATGTATCAGTCCTGGATCACATTACAGATGTCACTAGTCATATGTATAAGTCCTGGATCACATTACAGATGTCACTAGTCATATGTATCAGTCCTGGATCACATTACACATGTCACTAGACATGTATCGGTCCTGGATCACATTACAGATGTCACTAGTCATATGTATCAGTCCTGGATCACATTACACATGTCACTAGTCATGTATCGGTCCTGGATCACATTACAGATGTCACTAGTCATATGTATCAGTCCTGGATCACATTACAGATGTCACTAGTCATATGTATCAGTCCTGGATCACATTACAGATGTCACTAGTCATATGTATCGGTCCTGGATCACATTACATATGTCACTAGTCATATGTATCAATCCTGGATCACATTACAGAAGTCACTAGTCATATGTATCAGTCCTGGATCACATTACACATGTCACTATGCATGTATCAGTCCTGGATCACATTACAGATGTCACTAGTCATATGTATCAGTCCTGGATCACATTACACATGTTACTAGTCATGTATCGGTCCTGGATCACATTACAGATGTCACTCGTCATATGTATCAGTCCTGGATCACATTACAGATGTCACTAGTCATATGTATCAGTCCTGGATCACATTACACATGTTACTAGTCATGTATCGGGTCCTGGATCACATTACAGATGTCACTCGTCATATGTATCAGTCCTGGATCACATTACAGATGTCACTAGTCATATGTATCAGTCCTGGATCACATTACAGATGTCACTAGTCATATGTATCAGTCCTGGAACACATTACAGATGTCACTAGTCATATGTATCGGTCCTGGATCACATTACAGATGTCACTAGTCATATGTATCAGTCCTGGATCACATTACAGATGTCACTAGTCATATGTATCGGTCCTCAAGAGTGTAAACGTCCAACGAAGTTATTTTTCGAAGAAACACAGATTTTTGAGATATTTTTCCCATTAGATGGCAGTACTATTGTGAGACATCAGTGACGTTGATGTTAATATATGCCATAATTCACTTTATCAGTGGACAATGAAAACTACTTTTTGCATTAATCATAACAGAATAATTAATAAATGGTTGCGGTGTTTACACATTTAATGAGTAATGAGGCTTTTCGCCGAGGTGGATTTGACCAATAGGTTAGTTTCGCAAAACATGTTTTCATTGTTCAATGATCATAAGTTTTTCACACAAAACAACTTCAATTTGTTTGTATCCAATCAATGAAATGATTGAGTGATTTGGAATATTCTGGGCTCAGACCACATTTTATTTTCCTATACAGGCCATTATAATGTTTCTTTGGATTTGTGGAAAATTTTTCCAATGATTTTCTTAAAACATTTACAGCACATTTATTATTTATTAACAAATACTTTGACATATTTGTACGTTCTGCAGAATAGTAATGTGGATAATGGCTCTGACTCTTTATGTGGGTGATGGCCGACTCTTTATGTGGGTAATGGCTGACTCTTTATGTGGGTGATGGCTGACTCTTTATGTGGGTGATGGCTGACTCTTTATGTGGGTGATGGCTGACTCTATATGTGGGTGATGGCTGACTCATTATGTGGGTAATGGCTGACTCTTTATGTGGGTAATGGCTGACTCTTTATGTGGGTAATGGCCGACTCATTATGTGGGTGATGGCTGACTCTTTATGTGGGTAATGGCTGACTCTTTATGTGGGTGATGGCTGACTCTTTATGTGGGTAATGGCTGACTCTTTATGTGGGTGATGGCTGACTCTTTATGTGGGTGATGGCTGACTCTATATGTGGGTGATGGCTGACTCATTATGTGGGTAATGGCTGACTCTATATGTGGGTAATGGCTGACTCTTTATGTGGGTAATGGCTGACTCTTTATGTGGGTAATGGTTGACTCATTATGTGGGTAATGGCTGACTCTTTATGTGGGTAATGGCTGACTCTTTATGTGGGTAATGGCTGACTATTTGTGTGGGTAATGGCTGACTCTTTGTGTGGGTAATGGCTGACTCTTTGTGTGGGTGATGGCTGACTCTTTATGTGGGTAATGCCTGACTCTTTGTGTGAGTAATGGCTGACTATTTGTGTGGGTAATGGCCGACTCTTTGTGTGGGTAATGGCTGACTCTTTGTGTGGGTAATGGCTGACTCTTTGTGTGGATAATGGCTGACTCTTTGTGTGGGTAATGGCTGACTCTTTATGTGGGTAATGGCTGACTCTTTATTTGGATAATGGCTGACTCTTTATGTGGGTAATGGCTGACTCTTTATGTGGGTAATGGCTGACTCTTTATGTGGGTAATGGCTGACTCTTTAAGTGGGTAATGGCGGACAGATCCTAACTGTGGTCTGTGGCCTTCTATCAAGTAGACTTGTCTCAGACTAGAACACTCACTGCGGGCCACTGCTCTCAGACTAGAATACTCACTGCGGGCCACTGCTCTCAGACTAGAACACTCACTGCGGGCCACTGCTCTCAGACTAGAACACTCACTGCGGGCCACTGCTCTCAGACTAGAACACTCACTGCGAGCCACTGCTCTCAGACTAGAACACTCACTGCGGGCCACTGCTCTCAGAAGCTAGGAGGGTTCCATCTTCTGCAAAGGCTTCTTCCCTCTCCTCATCCGAGTCTTCTCTCCCCTCCTCCTCCCCCTCCCCCCTGGACTCCTCAATGATGGGAGCAGTGTTGTGGAGGAGAAGTGCGTCTCTCCCTGATGCCAAGTTGTTCAGCTGCTCAGCCAAAGCATCGAGTTCCTGGCAACATTTACACAGTCTAACCACAGCAATGGTTACCATGGCAACACATACACAGTCTAACCACAGCAATGGTTACCATGGCAACACATACACAGTCTAACCACAGCAATGGTTACCATGGCAATACATACAGTCTAACCACCGCAATGGTTACCATGGCAACACATACACAGTCTAACCACAGCAATGGTTACCATAAGTAACTATCAGTATATTTATTCATAAAGCGTTGCAGGTTATTTGAATAATAGACATGCACAAAAACAGTAAAGTTAGTCTTAACATACGGCTGAGTTAAAAACAACTCTTAAAATTGGTTCAATATGTAATTTGCAAACTTTATAAATATTTCTTCGAAGGTTATTTGTAATGGCTTACATTCTGACGATAATACAATTATAGTACTTAAATGTAATCAATTATATCTGTAATAATAATAATACAATTATAGTACTTAACTGTAATCAATTACATCTATACTATAACTTAAATGTAATCAATTACACCTGTAATAATAATAATAATAGAATTATAGTACTTAAATGTAACCAATTACATCAGTAATAATAGTAAAAACTTAATTTTATCCTTAGAAATCCAAGTTGAGGCGAATCAAAACAAAAGGGTTCATTAATCTCAACACCAGTAAAATTATCAACATATGGATATGTATGCCAATGAGAGCTAAGTAGGGAACGTCTATATACTCCAGGGAGTTAAGTAGGGAATGTCTATATACGCCAGGGAGTTAAGTAGGGAATGTCTATATACTCCAGGGAGCTAAGTAGGGAACGTCTATATACGCCAGGGAGCTAAGTAGGGAACGTCTATATACTCCAGGGAGCTAAGTAGGGAATGTCTATATACCCCAGGGAGTTAAGTAGGGAACGTCTATATACTCCAGGGAGCTAAGTAGGGAACGTCTATATACTCCAGGGAGTTAAGTAGGAAATGTCTATATACGCCAGGGAGTTAAGTAGGGAATGTCTATATATGCCAGGGAGTTAAGTAGGGAATGTCTATATACGCCAGGGAGTTAAGTAGGGAATGTCTATATACGCCAGGGAGTTAAGTAGGGAATGTCTATATACGCCAGGGAGTTAAGTAGGGAATGTCTATATACGCCAGGGAGTTAAGTAGGGAATGTCTATATACACCAGGGAGTTAAGTAGGGAATGTCTATATACGCCAGGGAGCTAAGTAGGGAATGTCTATATACACCAAGGAGCTACGTAGGGAATGTCTATAGTGTAATATATTACATAATAAACTGAAATAAAAATGTTAATCCAATAACTGTAGTCAACACTCATAATTAAATTAAGTCACATTTTCTTCAGTTTTTTATTTAATTTTTCACATGCAGGTTTGTGGTCCATGACTATTGACCTCTGACCCCAAGAGTGACCTACCTCTGGCCGCCTTGCCCGCTGGTCATCCAGTGAGTGAGGGATGCGAGGGATGTCCGGTGGGAGGCGAGGGTGCTGGGAGTGGGAGGTCACTGCAAGAGAGAGGTCTTCAGTCAGAGCGCCACATTCACTTCAAGTCATGCTGTATATTGTAAGGTCTACAGCAAGTACTGTCTCACCTGATCCAGTCAACTCCTCCTGAAGTACCACAGGTGTTACGAGACCACCTGTATTAAGAGACCACCTCTCATTAAAGACCACCTGTATTAAGAGACCACCTGTATTAAGAGACCACCTGTGTTAAGAGAACACCTGTATTAAAAGACCACAGTGGGCCGGCAAGAACACAAGCCACTCACACAAGGTGTTGGACAAACATAGTACATGAGCCACTCACCAGGTGTTGGATGAACATAGTACAAGTCACTCACCACGTATTGGGCAAACATAGTACACGAGCCACTTACCAGATATTGGGCAAACATAGTACATGAGCCATCCGCCAGAAGTTGGGCAAACATAGTACATGAGCCATCCGCCAGAAGTTGGGCAAACATAGTACATGAGCCATCCGCCAGAAGTTGGGCAAACATAGTACATGAGCCATCTGCCAGAAGTTGGGCAAACATAGTACATGAGCCATCCGCCAGAAGTTGGGCAAACATAGTACATGAGCCATCCGCCAGAAGTTGGGCAAACATAGTACATGAGCCATCTGCCAGAAGTTGGGCAAACATAGTACATGAGCCATCCGCCAGATATTGGGCAAACATAGTACATGAGCCATCCGCCAGAAGTTGGGCAAACATAGTACATGAGCCATCCGCCAGAAGTTGGGCAAACATAGTACATGAGCCATCCGCCAGAAGTTGGGCAAACATAGTACATGAGCCATCTGCCAGAAGTTGGGCAAACATAGTACATGAGCCATCCGCCAGAAGTTGGGCAAACATAGTACATGAGCCATCCGCCAGAAGTTGGGCAAACATAGTACATGAGCCATCTGCCAGAAGTTGGGCAAACATAGTACATGAGCCATCCGCCAGATATTGGGCAAACATAGTACATGAGCCATCCGCCAGAAGTTGGGCAAACATAGTACATGAGCCATCCGCCAGAAGTTGGGCAAACATAGTACATGAGCCATCCGCCAGAAGATGGGCAAACACAGTACATAAGCCATCCGCCAGAAGTTGGGCAAACACAGTACATGAGCCATCCGCCAGAAGTTGGGCAAACACAGTACATGAGCCACTTACCAGGTGTTGGGCGAGCGTAGGCATCGTTGACGAAGCCAGTGCCAAGAGCAGGCATGTGTTCCATGGGGTGGACCGGCAGGACCTGGACCTCGCTGGCCTGGTGGTAGCGCAGAGGCTGGGGCGGACAAACCCCGGCCTGCCACTGGCGGGGGGCACGGGGCGACAGATGTTGTTGCTGTGGCGATGTGTATTGTTGCTGGAGTGATGGGTGTGGTTGTTGTGGCAATGGGTGTGGTTGCTGTGGCAATGGATGTGGTTGCTGTTGCAATGGATGTTGTTGCCTTGGAAACATATGTTGGTGCTGCGGCGATGGATGTTGATGCTGCATGGCTAATATTGGCTGTGCCTGCACTGGAGATGTTGGTTGCCAAGCAACCTGCTGTTGTTGGCATGGTGATGGTTGTGGCAGTCGTGTTGGTGGTGGTTGGTGTAACAAAGGTTGTTGTTGATGAAATTGTGGTTGTGGTTCCCGTGACATTGGCTGTAGTTGCCGTGGCGATGGTTGTGATGGTGACTGTTGAGAATGGTGACTCCGAGATGGTCTGTGATTCTGGGCACCCATGGGAGGGGCAGGGGGCTGGTACAGGGGGTTCGGTGTTCGTCGCCCCTCCCCTTCCTGAATCTGCTGGAAGTTCCTCTTCAAAGTCGACTCTCCTGGGATTTGTATGATAGAGCTGTAACCATAGAAACCATATCTGTATGATAGAGCTGTAACCATAGAAACCACATCTGTATGATAGAGCTGTAACCATAGAAACCATATCTGTATGACAGAGCTGTAACCATAGAAACCACATCTGTATGACAGAGCTGTAACCATAGAAACCACATCTTTATGACAGAGCTGCAACCATATAAACCACATCTGTATGACAGAGCTGTAACCATAGAAACCACATATGTATGACAGAGCTGTAACCATAGAAACCACATCTGTATGACAGAGCTGTAACCATAGAAACCACATCTGAATGACAGAGCTGTAACCATAGAAACCACATCTGTATGACAGAGCTGTAACCGCAGAAACCACATCTGAATTGCAGAGCTGTAACCATAGAAACCACATCTGTATGACAGAGCTGTAACCGCAGAAACCACATCTGAATTGCAGAGCTGTAACCATAGAAACCACATCTGTATGACAGAGCTGTAACCATAGAAACCACATCTGAATGACAGAGCTGTAACCATAGAAACCACATCTGTATGACAGAGCTGTAACCATAGAAACCACATCTGTATGACAGAGCTGTAACCATAGAAACCACATCTGTATGACAGAGCTGTAACCATAGAAAACACATCTGTATGACAGAGCTGTAACCATAGAAACCACATCTGTATGACAGAGCTATAACCATAGAAACCACATCTGTATGACAGAGCTGTAACCATAGAAACCACATCTGTATGACGGAGCTGTAACCATAGACAACACATCTGTATGACGGAGCTGTAACCATAGACAACACATCTGTATGACGGAGCTGTAACCATAGACAACACATCTGTATGATGGAGCTGTAACCATAGACAACACATCTGTATGACGGAGCTGTAACCATAGACAACACATCTGTATGATAGAGCTGTAACCATAGAAACCATATCTGTATGATAGAGCTGTAACCATAGAAACCATATCTGTATGATAGAGCTGTAATCATAGACACTACATTTGAGCTTCTTTGTATGTCTCTATATGTCTTCTTTATTTACCTTCATGCCTCCTTTATGTGACTTTACAGGCCTTCTATATATATATATATATATATATATATATATATATATATATATATACATATACATACATATACATATATATATATATATATATATATATATATATATATATATATATATATATATATATAAGCTTCTTTACATGACTCTACATGCCCGTCTACCTGTGTTCTGCCACTGACATGTCTACCTGTGTTCTGCCACTGAGGCAGACATGTCTACCTGTGTTCTGCCACTGAGGCAGACATGTCTACCTGTGTTCTGCCACTGACATGTCTACCTGTGTTCTGCCACAGAGGCAGACATGTCTACCTGTCTTCTGCCACTGACATGTCTACCTGTGTTCTGCCACTGAGGCAGACATGTCTACCTGTGTTCTGCCACTGAGGCAGACATGTCTACCTGTGTTCTGCCGCTGAGGCAGACATGTCTACCTGTGTTCTGCCACTGAGGCAGACATGTCTACCTGTCTTCTGCCACTGAGGCAGACATGTCTACCTGTCTTCTGCCACTGAGGCAGACATGTCTACCTGTCTTCTGCCACTGAGGCAGACATGTCTACCTGTCTTCTGCCACTGAGGCAGACATGTCTACATGTGTTCTGCCACTGAGGCAGACATGTCTACATGTGTTCTGCCACTGAGGCAGACATGTCTACCTGTCTTCTGCCACTGAGGCAGACATGTCTACATGTGTTCTGCCACTGAGGCAGACATGTCTACCTGTCTTCTGCCACTGAGGCAGACATGTCTACATGTGTTCTGCCACTGAGGCAGACATGTCTACCTGTCTTCTGCCACTGAGGCAGACATGTCTACATGTGTTCTGCCACTGAGGCAGACATGTCTACCTGTCTTCTGCCACTGAGGCAGACATGTCTACCTGTGTTCTGCCACTGAGGCAGACATGTCTACCTGTGTTCTGCCACTGAGGCAGACATGTCTACCTGTGTTCTGCCACTGAGGCAGACATGTCTACCTGTGTTCTGCCACTGAGGCAGACATGTCTACCTGTGTTCTGCCACTGAGGCAGACATGTCTACCTGTGTTCTGCCACTGAGGCAGACATGTCTACCTGTCTTCTGCCACTGAGGCAGACATGTCTACCTGTCTTCTGCCACTGAGGCAGACATGTAGACAGCAGGTCCATTTATTTACATCTGTAGCTTAAATACAAAACGCACACGTACACATCAGAACCAATTTATGGCAACAGGCCTTTAGCCCCAGACCAGTTTGCTCGTCATGAAGACAGCAAATGTTTGATGAAGACGGGTAAAATAAAATAAAAGCCCAATAATGGCTGTCATAGGCACGAACGGCCTCCAGGTTACACTTCTTTGTTTAAGACTGACAAAACAAATGTATGGCTAATGTGCTGTATGGCTAATGTGCTGTATGGCTAATGTCCTGTATGGCTAATGTTCTGTATGGCTAATGTCCTGTATGGCGACATAAGAAACATTGAATAAAGCAACACATACAAAGTGGTATCATTCATATAAATTAAAACTAACCATCATCCGATTGGCACTAGACATTTGAGAGACCCCTATTAAGACCTACCATAGATTTGGGAGACATATATTAAGACCTACCATAGATTTGAGAGTCCCCTATTAAGACCTACCATAGATTTGAGAGACCCCTATTAAGACCTACCATAGATTTGGGAGACCCCTATTAAGACCTACCATAGATTTGAGAGACCCCTATTAAGACCTACCATAGATTTGAGAGACCCCTATTAAGACCTGCCATAGATTTGGGAGACCCCTATTAAGACCTGCCATAGATTTGGGAGACCCCTATTAAGACCTACCATATATTTGAGAGACCCCTATTAAGACCTACCATAGATTTGAGAGACCCCTATTAAGACCTGCCATAGATTTGGGAGACCCCTATTAAGACCTGCCATAGATTTGGGAGACCCCTATTAAGACCTGCCATAGATTTGAGAGACCCCTATTAAGACCTGCCATAGATTTGAGAGACCCCTATTAAGACCTACCATAGATTTGAGAGACCCCTATTAAGACCTGCCATAGATTTGGGAAACCCCTATTAAGACCTGCCATAGATTTGGGAAACCCCTATTAAGACCTGCCATAGATTTGGGAAACCCTTATTAAGACCTGCCATAGATTTGAGAGACCCCTATTAAGACCTGCCATAGATTTGGGAAACCCCTATTAAGACCTGCCATAGATTTGAGAGACCCCTATTAAGACCTACCACAGACCTACCAAACAAATAGTTATATATAGAAATATACAGCTTATTAATGGAAGAAAAAAATATAAGTATTTAACTCTACTAGAGTGGTCTTCAACTGTCAACTGTCCAGTGATATAAACAATAACTCTACTAGAGTGGTCTTCAACTGTCAACTGTCCAGTGATATAAACAATAACTCTACTAGAGTGGTCTTGAACTGTCAACTGTCCAGTGATATAAACAATAACTCTACTAGAGTGGTCTTCAACTGTCAACTGTCAAGTGATATAAACAATAACTCTACTAGAGTGGTCTTCAACTGTCATCTGTCCAGTGATATAAACAATAACTCTACTAGAGTGGTCTTCAACTGTCAACTGTCAAGTGATATAAACAATAACTCTACTAGAGTGGTCTTCAACTGTCAACTGTCCAGTGATATAAACAATAACTCTACTAGAGTGGTCTTCAACTGTCAACTGTCCAGTGATATAAACAATAACTCTACTAGAGTGGTCTTCAACTGTCAACTGTCCAGTGATATAAACAATAACTCTACTAGAGTGGTCTTCAACTGTCAACTGTCCAGTGATATAAACAATAACTCTACTAGAGTGGTCTTCAACTGTCAACTGTCCAGTGATATAAACAATAACTCTACTAGAGTGGTCTTCAACTGTCAACTGTCCAGTGATATAAACAATAACTCTACTAGAGTAGTCTTCAACTGTCAACTGTCCAGTGATATAAACAATAACTCTACTAGAGTGGTCTTCAACTGTCAACTGTCAAGTGATATAAACAATAACTCTACTAGAGTGGTCTTCAACTGTCAACTGTCCAGTGATATAAACAATAACTCTACTAGAGTGGTCTTCAACTGTCAACTGTCCAGTGATATAAACAATAATTCTACTAGAGTGGTCTTCAACTGTCAACTGTCCAGTGATATAAACAATAACTCTACTAGAGTAGTCTTCAACTGTCAACTGTCCAGTGATATAAACAATAACTCTACTAGAGTGGTCTTCAACTGTCAACTGTCAAGTGATATAAACAATAACTCTACTAGAGTGGTCTTCAACTGTCAACTGTCCAGTGATATAAACAATAACTCTACTAGAGTAGTCTTCAACTGTCAACTGTCCAGTGATATAAACAATAACTCTACTAGAGTGGTCTTCAACTGTCAACTGTCCAGTGATATAAACAATAACTCTACTAGAGTGGTCTTCAACTGTCAACTGTCCAGTGATATAAACAATAACTCTACTAGAGTGGTCTTCAACTGTCAACTGTCAAGTGATATAAACAATAACTCTACTAGAGTGGTCTTCAACTGTCAACTGTCCAGTGATATAAACAATAACTCTACTAGAGTGGTCTTCAACTGTCAACTGTCCAGTGATATAAACAATAACTCTACTAGAGTAGTCTTCAACTGTCAACTGTCCAGTGATATAAACAATAACTCTACTAGAGTGGTCTTCAACTGTCAACTGTCCAGTGATATAAACAATAACTCTACTAGAGTGGTCTTCAACTGTCAACTGTCCAGTGATATAAACAATAACTCTACTAGAGTGGTCTTCAACTGTCAACTGTCCAGTGATATAAACAATAACTCTACTAGAGTGGTCTTCAACTGTCAACTGTCCAGTGATATAAACAATAACTCTACTAGAGTGGTCTTCAACTGTCAACTGTCCAGTGATATAAACAATAACTCTACTAGAGTGGTCTTCAACTGTCAACTGTCCAGTGATATAAACAATAATTCTACTAGAGTGGTCTTCAACTGTCAAGTGATATAAACAATAACTCTACTAGAGTGGTCTTCAACTGTCAACTGTCAAGTGATATAAACAATAACTCTACTAGAGTGGTCTTCAACTGTCAACTGTCCAGTGATATAAACAATAATTCTACTAGAGTGGTCTTCAACTGTCAACTGTCCAGTGATATAAACAATAACTCTACTAGAGTGGTCTTCAACTGTCAACTGTCAAGTGATATAAACAATAACTCTACTAGAGTGGTCTTCAACTGTCAACTGTCCAGTGATATAAACAATAATTCTACTAGAGTGGTCTTCAACTGTCAACTGTCCAGTGATATAAACAATAACTCTACTAGAGTGGTCTTCAACTGTCAACTGTCAAGTGATATAAACAATAACTCTACTAGAGTGGTCTTCAACTGTCAACTGTCCAGTGATATAAACAATAATTCTACTAGAGTGGTCTTCAACTGTCAACTGTCAAGTGATATAAACAATAACTCTACTAGAGTGGTCTTCAACTGTCAACTGTCAAGTGATATAAACAATAACTCTACTAGAGTGGTCTTCAACTGTCAACTGTCAAGTGATATAAACAATAACTCTACTAGAGTGGTCTTCAACTGTCAACTGTCCAGTGATATAAACAATAATTCTACTAGAGTGGTCTTCAACTGTCAACTGTCAAGTGATATAAACAATAACTCTACTAGAGTGGTCTTCAACTGTCAACTGTCAAGTGATATAAACAATAACTCTACTAGAGTGGTCTTCAACTGTCAACTGTCCAGTGATATAAACAATAACTCTACTAGAGTGGTCTTCAACTGTCAACTGTCCAGTGATATAAACAATAACTCTACTAGAGTGGTCTTCAACTGTCAACTGTCCAGTGATATAAACAATAACTCTACTAGAGTGGTCTTCAACTGTCAACTGTCCAGTGATATAAACAATAATTCTACTAGAGTGGTCTTCAACTGTCAACTGTCCAGTGATATAAACAATAACTATTCGTAATATAACTGACCTGATGACTTGTATCCCATATTAGTTACATAACCTGAAGAAATTTTACTTACTGTATTTGGTCATGCACAGGCACACACGCACACGTACGCACACACATGTGAGTTGTACACACCTTGGTTCTCCGTCATTGAGCACGTCTTCTTCGTTATCACTTCCTTCGTACTCAAAGTCAGTGTCGTGGTCTTCAACTGTCAACAACAAGTCACAAAGTGAAGCTACAAGTCACAAAGTGAAACTACAAGTCACAAAGTAAAGCTACAAGTCACTAACTGAAGCAACAAGTCACAAAGTGAAACTTCAAGTCACAAAGCAAAGCTACAAGTCACAAAGTGAAACTACAAGTTACTAAGTGAAGCTACAAGTCACTAACTGAAGCTACAAGTCACAAAGTGAAACTTCAAGTCACAAAGCAAAGCTACAAGTCACAAAGTGAAACTACAAGTTACTAAGTGAAGCTACAAGTCACTAACTGAAGCTACAAGTCACAAAGTGAAACTACAAGTTACTAAGTGAAGCTACAAGTTACTAAGTGAAGCTACAAGTCACAAAGTGAAGCTACACGTCACAAAAGTAAACAAAAGCCGTCACAATCTGTAAAAAAGTGAAAAAGCATATTTGATATGTTCATCACGTGGACTTAGTATAACAGATTGTAGTATGTGATCTGTCCAATAAAGTGTACTATTTATTTATTTTATCCATATTATCGGCACGGGTCACATTATGCACAATCTCGCTGTCAGTTCACAATAACTCTGCGGGCCACAGGTTGTCGACCCATGGTATGTGGTCGCATTAGACAAGAACAAGTAGATATGTACCTCTCTTGTTCCTCCTGTGCCTGTCTATGTGGTCGCATTAGACAAGACCAAGTAGACACGTACCTCTCTTGTTCCTCCTGTGCCTGTCTATGTGGTCGTATTAGACAAGAACATGTAGACACGTACCTCTCTTGTTCCTCCTGTGCCTGTCTATGTGGTCGCATTAGACAAGACCAAGTAGACACGTACCTCTCTTGTTCCTCCTGTGCCTGTCTATGTGGTCGTATTAGACAAGAACATGTAGACACGTACCTCTCTTGTTCCTCCTGTGCCTGTCTATGTGGTCGCATTAGACAAGACCAAGTAGACACGTACCTCTCTTGTTCCTCCTGTGCCTGTCTATGTGGTCGCATTAGACAAGACCAAGTAGACACGTACCTCTCTTGTTCCTCCTGTGCCTGTCTATGTGGTCGCGGAGTTGGATGCGGACCTGTCTCTCGGTAGGCTGGTCCTTAATGAAGCTGTGTCGCAGGAGTTGTTCTGTGTTTGGGCGCTGGGTGTAGTCCTTCAGCAGACACGTCTCCACAAAGTCCTGCAACTTCTTCGTCCTGCGATGTTTATAGGGAATGTACAGAGCTGTTCACTGGTCGACTGATACATGGCTAGTTGTGGCTTTTGTATCATAAAAATGGCCAAATTCTCTGAAGTGTTGGTTCTCAAAGTACATCTAAATTAACAATGTTGCCCGTCATGTTTTCAGCATTATTACTGAAGTATATTCATCATCAGAAATTATATGAGACAGGAATTTGACTGATTACTAAAGATTTATTGGTCCTTTATGTGCAGTAAAGCAGTATCTATATATTATATCATATCATTATAGTAAAACCAGCATATTTTAATTAAAATTGTATATTTTCGAAAATATCAAGATCTTCAAAGTTACACGTTTTGTACGGATATTATCTTTAACCAACAGAGGTAATAACTATAAATAAACTAAGTATTACAATGTCCCTTAAAAACAGTCATTAGGTTAATCCCCCGACGGTTCTGACTACATCAGTGCCCTGGCAGATAACCCTGGCAGATAACCCCGGCAGATAGCCCAGGCAGATAACCCTGGCAGATAACCCTGGCAGATAACCCTGGCAGATAACCCTGGCAGATAATCCAGGCAGATAACCCTGGCAGATAACCCAGGCAGATAACCCAGGCAGATAACCCAGGCAGATAACCCAGGCAGATAACCCTGGCAGATAACCCAGGCAGATAACCCTGGCAGATAACCCTGGCATATAACCCTGGCATATAACCCTGGCAGATAACCCTGGCAGATAACCCTGGCAGATAACCCAGGCAGATAACCCTGCTGAAGTGTGCAACTTACTGTTGCCGAGTTAACCAATAGTGTAGTACCGCTACCAATCTTGGATAACGAGGACGGGTTATCTGCCAGGGTTAGTGTTTTTGTTCAAACACCCTCTGGGAGTCATTTATTAATTTGTTCAAACACCCTTTAGGAGCCACTTATTTATTGTTCAAACACCTGCTAGGAGCCAGTTATTTATTTGTTCAAACACCCTCTAGGAGCCACTTATTAATTTGTTCAAACATCCTCTAGGAGCCACTTATTTATTTGTTCAAACACCCTCTAGGAGCCATTTATTTATTTGTTCAAACACCCTCTAGGAGCCATTTATTTATTTGTTCAAACACCCTCTAGAAGCCATTTATTTATTTGTTCAAACACCCTCTAGAAGCCATTTATTTATTTGTTCAAACACCCTCTAGGAGCCATTTATTTATTTGTTCAAACACCCTCTAGGAGCCATTTATTTATTTGTTCAAACACCCTCTAGGAGCCAGTTATTTATTTGTTCAAACACCCTCTAGAAGCCATTTATTTATTTGTTCAAACCCCTCTAGGAGCCAGTTATTTATTTGTTCAAACACCCTCTAGGAGCTACTTATTAATTTGTTCAAACACCTTCTAGGAGCCATTTATTTATTTGTTCAAACACCCTCTAGGAGCCAGTTATTTATTTGTTGAAACACCCTCTAGGAGCTACTTATTTATTTGTTCAAACACCCTCTAGGAGCCACTTATTTATTTGTTCAAACACCCTCTAGGAGCCACTTATTTATTTGTTCAAACACCCTCTAGGAGCCACTTATTTATTTGTTCAAACACCCTCTAGGAGCCAGTTATTTATTTGTTCAAACACCCCCTAGGAGCCACTTATTTATTTGTTCAAACACCCTCTAGGAGCCACTTATTTATTTGTTCAAACACCCTCTAGGAGCCACTTATTTATTTGTTCAAACACCCTCTAGAAGCCATTTATTTATTTGTTCAAACACCCTCTAGAAGCCATTTATTTATTTGTTCAAACACCCTCTAGAAGCCATTTATTTATTTGTTCAAACACCCTCTAGGAGCCATTTATTTATTTGTTCAAACACCCTCTAGAAGCCATTTATTTATTTGTTCAAACACCCTCTAGAAGCCATTTATTTATTTGTTCAAACACCCTCTAGAAGCCATTTATTTATTTGTTCAAACACCCTCTAGGAGCCATTTATTTATTTGTTCAAACACCCTCTAGGAGCCATTTATTTATTTGTTCAAACACCCTCTAGGAGCCATTTATTTATTTGTTCAAACACCCTCTAGGAGCCATTTATTTATTTGTTCAAACACCCTCTAGGAGCCATTTATTTATTTGTTCAAACACCCTCTAGGAGCCATTTATTTATTTGTTCAAACACCCTCTAGAAGCCATTTATTTATTTGTTCAAACACCCTCTAGGAGCTACTTATTAATTTGTTCAAACACCTTCTAGGAGCCATTTATTTATTTGTTCAAACACCCTCTAGGAGCCAGTTATTTATTTGTTGAAACACCCTCTAGGAGCTACTTATTAATTTGTTCAAACACCCTCTAGGAGCCACTTATTTATTTGTTCAAACACCCTCTAGAAGCCATTTATTAATTTGTTCAAACACCCTCTAGGAGCCACTTATTTATTTGTTCAAACACCCTCTAGGAGCCATTTATTTATTTGTTCAAACACCCTCTAGGAGACATTTATTAATTTTTTCAAACACCCTCTAGGAGCCAGTTATTTATTTGTGATGAAACTTTATAACTTGATTAAAGAAGCAAATTGTTCAGCAATATGCTTCCATTCCACCTTTGTAGAAGTAGAGCCTAGGGCCTTTGTAGAAGTAGAGCCTAGGGCCTTTGTAGAAGTAGAGCCTAGGGCCTTTGTAGAAGCAGAGCCTAGGGCCTTTGTAGAGTTATAAACTAAGGCCTTCATACAATTATAACCTAGGGCCTTTGTAGAATTATACCATAGGGCCTTTGTTGAGTTATAACCTAGGGCCTTAGTAGAATTATAACCTAGGGCATTTGTAGAGTTATAACCTAGGGCATTTGTAGAATTATAATCTAGGCTCTTTGTAGAGTTATTCACTAGGGTATTTGTAGAATCATAACCTAGGGCATTTGTAGAATTATAACATAGAGCCTTTGTAGAATTATAACATAAGGCTTTTGTAAAACTATAAAATAGGGTCTTTGTAGAACTAAAACCTAGGGCATTTGTAGAATTATAATCTAGGGCCTTTGTAGTATCTTAACCTAGGGACTCCATAGAAGTATAGTCCTAAGGCCTTTCTGCAATTATAACCCAGGGCTTTGTTGAATAATAGCCTAAGGCCTTTGTAGAATAATAGACTAGGGCTTCGTTGAATGACCTAGGTCCTTTGTAGAATTATAACTCAGGGCTTTGTAGAATAATAGACTAGGGCTTCCTTGAATGACCTAGGTCCTTTGTAGAATTATAACCCAGGCCTTTGTAGAATTATAGCCTAAGGCCTTTGTAGAATAATAGATTAGGGCTTCGTTGAATGACCTAGGTCCTTTGTAGAATTATAGCCTAGGGCTTTGTTGAATAATAGCCTAAGGCCTTTGTAGAATAATAGACTAGGGCTTCCTTGAATGACCTAGGTCCTTTGTAGAATTATAGCCTAGGGCTTTGTTGAATAATAGCCTAAGGCCTTTGTAGAATAATAGACTAGGGCTTCCTTGAATGACCTAGGTCCTTTGTAGAATTATAACCCAGGCCTTTGTAGAATTATAGCCTAAGGCCTTTGTAGAATAATAGGCTAGGGCTTCGTTGAATGACCTAGGTCCTTTGTAGAATTATAGCCTAGGGCTTTGTTGAATAATAGCCTAAGGCCTTTGTAGAATAATAGACTAGGGCTTCCTTGAATGACCTAGGTCCTTTGTAGAATTATAGCCTAGGGCTTTGTTGAATAATAGCCTAAGGCCTTTGTAGAATAATAGACTAGGGCTTCCTTGAATGACCTAGGTCCTTTGTAGAATTATAGCCCAGGGCTTTGTAGAATAATAGCCTAAGGCCTTTGTAGAATAATAGACTAGGGCTTCGTTGAATGACCTAGGTCCTTTGTAGAATTATAGCCTAGGGCTTTGTAGAATTATAGCTTAAGGCTTTTGTAGAATTTTTAGTCTAGGGCCTTTGTAGAACTTTAGCCTAGGGCCTTTTTTAGAATTATAACCTAGGCCTTTGTTGAATTATAGCCTAGGCTTTTGTTGAATCACAGCCTAGGCCTTAGTTGAACTATAGCCTAGAGCCTTTGTTGAATAATACCTTAAGATTCCCCTTTGAAACTCCTTTTCAAGGCCTTAGAAATGCCAGACCCATTTTAAGAGATTTTACACCTGAATGACGACAATTGAATGAATGAATGACGACAACTGAATGAATGAATGACGACAACTGAATGAATATAAAAATTGTGAATTTATTGGTGAGAATGATACAGATTGATGTCACTTACCACTTCTTGGAGCGAAGCCGAGGCGGGGGGTTGCGTGGGATCAGGAAGAGAGCCCTCATGGGATGCATGTCACAGAGGGCTAGAGGGAAACATGGGAGGAACATGACAGGGAGCAGGGAAACATTGTCTGTCACAACAAATGACAGGCACAAAGTCTAATAGTTGTCATCATTAAGTCACGTTAAATAGTACATACACTTATTGAACTATAAATAGTAATATACACTTACTGAATTATACTGGGTTTTGTATGTGCGTTGCTTCAATTCTGAAGCATAGGTGTTTATTATATGGGTTCATAACTTACATTTCAACACACTTAATTTACTCATTATATTATATATAATTTACTAGCGACTCTCAAGATCAACTGGTGTGTGCCGTTTTAATTAATACTTCGGCAGGCATGATTAATGATATCGGTTTTTATCCCATGGACGTCACACCGTGCATGACATTGTATAACACTGGATGTCACACCATGCATGACAGTGTATATCACTGGACGTCACACCGTGCATGACAGTGTATATCACTGGACGTCACAACGTGCAGGACAGTGTATATCACTGGATGTCACACCGTGCATGACAGTGTATATCACTGGACGTCACACCGTGCAGGACAGTGTATATCACTGGACGTCACACCGTGCATGACAGTGTATATCACTGGACGTCACACCGTGCATGACAGTGTATATCACTGGACGTCACACCGTGCATGACAGTGTATATCACTGGACGTCACAACGTGCATGACAGTGTATAACACTGGATGTCACACCATGCATGACAGTGTATATCACTGGACGTCACACCGTGCATGACAGTGTATATCACTGGACGTCACAACGTGCAGGACAGTGTATATCACTGGATGTCACACCGTGCATGACAGTGTATATCACTGGACGTCACACCGTGCAGGACAGTGTATATCACTGGACGTCACACCGTGCATGACAGTGTATATCACTGGACGTCACACCGTGCATGACAGTGTATATCACTGGACGTCACACCGTGCATGACAGTGTATATCACTGGACGTCACAACGTGCATGACAGTGTATAACACTGGATGTCACACCATGCATGACAGTGTATATCACTGGACGTCACACCGTGCATGACAGTGTATATCACTGGACGTCACAACGTGCAGGACAGTGTATATCACTGGATGTCACACCGTGCATGACAGTGTATATCACTGGACGTCACACCGTGCAGGACAGTGTATATCACTGGACGTCACACCGTGCAGGACAATGTATATCACTGGACGTCACACCGTGCATGACAGTGTATATCACTGGACGTCACACCGTGCATGACAGTGTATATCACTGGACGTCACACCGTGCATGACAGCGTATATCACTGGACGTCACACCGTGCATGACAGTGTATATCACTGGACGTCACACCGTGCATGACAGTGTATATCACTGGACGTCACACCGTGCATGACAATGTATATCACTGGGCGTCACACGTGCAGGACAGTGTATATCACTGGACGTCACACCGTGTGACAGTGTATATCACTGGACGTCACACGTGCATGACAGTGTATATCACTGGACGTCACACCGTGCAGGACAGTGTATATCACTGGATGTCACACGTGCATGACAGTGTATATCACTGGACGTCACACCATGCAGGACAGTGTATATCACTGGACGTCACACCGTGCATGACAGTGTATATCACTGGATATCACACCGTGCAGGACAGCGTATAACACTGGACGTCACACCGTGCAGGACAGTGTATATCACTGGACGTCACACCGTGCAGGACAGTGTATATCACTGGATGTCACACCGCATGACAGTGTATATCACTGGACGTCACACCGTGCAGGACAGTGTATATCACTGGATATCACACCGTGCAGGACAGCGTATAACACTGGACGTCACACCGTGCAGGACAGTGTATATCACTGGACGTCACACCGTGCAGGACAGTGTATATCACTGGACGTCACACCGTGCAGGACAGTGTATATCACTGGACGTTACACCGTGCATGACAGTGTATATCACTGGACGTCACACCATGCAGGACAGTGTATATCACTGGACGTCACACCGTGCAGGACAGTGTATATCACTGGACGTCACACCGTGCAGGACAGTGTATATCACTGGACGTTACACCGTGCATGACAGTGTATATCACTGGATATCACACTGTGCAGGACAGCGTATAACACTGGGCGTCACACCGCAGGACAGTGTATATCACTGGGCGTCACACCGTGCAGGACAGTGTATATCACTGGGCGTCACACCGTGCATGACAGCGTATATCACTGGACGTCACACCGTGCAGGACAGTGTATATCACTGGACGTCACACCGTGCAGGACAGTGTATATCACTGGACGTCACACCGTGCAGGACAGTGTATATCACTGGATGTCACACCGTGCATGACAGCGTATATCACTGGACGTCACACCGTGCAGGACAGTGTATATCACTGGACGTCACACCGTTCAGGACAGTGTATATCACTGGATGTCACACCGTGCAGGACAGTGTATATCACTGGACGTCACACAGTGCAGGACAGTGTATATCACTGGACGTCACACCGTGCAGGACAGTGTATATCACTGGACGTCACACCGTGCAGGACAGTGTATATCACTGGACGTCACACCATGCAGGACAGTGTATATCACTGGACGTCACACCGTGCATGACAGTGTATATCACTGGACGTCACACCGTGCAGGACAGTGTATATCACTGGACGTCACACCGTGCATGACAGTGTATATCACTGGACGTCACACCGTGCATGACAGTGTATATCACTGGACGTCACACCGTGCAGGACAGTGTATATCACTGGATGTCACACCGTGCATGACAGTGTATATCACTGGACGTCACACCGTGCAGGACAGTGTATATCACTGGACGTAACACCGTGCATGACAGTGTATATCACTGGACGTCACACCGTGCAGGACAGCGTATAACACTGGACGTCAAACCGTGCAGGACAGTGTGTATCACTGGACGTCACACCGTGCAGGACAGTGTATATCACTGGACGTCACACCGTGCAGGACAGTGTATATCACTGGACGTCACACCGTGCAGGACAGTGTATATCACTGGATGTCACACCGTGCATGACAGTGTATATCACTGGACGTCACACCGTGCAGGACAGTGTATATCACTGGATATCACACCGTGCAGGACAGCGTATAACACTGGACGTCACACCGTGCAGGACAGTGTATATCACTGGACGTCACACCGTGCAGGACAGTGTATATCACTGGACGTCACACCGTGCAGGACAGTGTATATCACTGGACGTCACACCGTGCAGGACAGTGTATATCACTGGACGTCACACCGTGCAGGACAGTGTATATCACTGGACGTCACACCGTGCAGGACAGTGTATATCACTGGACGTCACACCGTGCAGGACAGTGTATAACACTGGACGTCACACCGTGCAGGACAGTGTATATCACTGGACGTCACACCGTGCAGGACAGTGTATAACACTGGACGTCACACGTTATCAGTAGCAATTACCCATGTACTAAAAAATAATATTTTAATATATGACCATCCCAATTTTTTTAAATGAACTACAATTTGTTTATATAATTTGACCGTTATCAGTTTTTCGCAAAAAGACACAAGCAGTTTGTAGCAAGTGTGATATTTAAAACTAAAGATATAACTGTAAATACCTTAGATGTAAACAGTTTGTAGCAAGTGTGATATTTAAAACTAAAGATATAACTGTAAATACCTTAGATGTAAACAGTTTGTAGCAAGTGTGATATTTAAAACTAAAGATATAACTGTAAATACCTTAGATGTAAACAGTTTGTAGCAAGTGTGATATTTAAAACTAAAGATATAACTGTAAATACCTTAGATGTAAATATATGTCACAAACATGTTTATAGTTTTGTATAATTTTTCATTATCACCTTTAAAAATTTTATTTTAATAGTTTGACACACTTAATTATTTCTACCTGTTGCATGAGAACTACAGCACAGCTGACCAGAAATACATCAGACTTAGCAAGAGACAACTCTGTCTGAGTGGTCAACTTTGACTGTTTGAGTGGTCAACTTTAACTGTCTGAGTGGTCAACTTTAACTGTCTGAGTGGTCAACTCTAACTGTCTGAGTGGTCACCTTTAACTGTTTGAGTGGTCAACTTTAACTGTTTGAGTGGTCAAATTTTAACTTACGTGGCTTTCCCTCCGCCATCTCAATCGCCGTGATACCAAGAGACCACAGGTCACTCTAGAACAACAGGACATAGTGTTTGACCACAGGTCACTCTAGAACAACAGGATACATTGTGCTTGACCAGAGGTCACACTAAAAAAGAACACACTGTGTTCTCTGTAAAATAAGAAACATTTGCGCATGCTTGACAAATCACACACAAATCACAGAACAGTTACAAAAAACAAAAAGTGACAAACTAAATGTAAACTAACATGACTGACATGAGAAACTTTGTATGAGGGTTCATATGTACAATGTAAGCGATCACAATGTAAACTAACACGACTGACATGAGAAACTTTGTATGAGGGTTCATATGTACAATGTAAGCGATCACAATGTAAACTAACACGACTGACATGAGAAACTTTGTATGAGGGTTCATATGTACAATGTAAGCGATCACAATGTAAACTAACACGACTGACATGAGAAACTATGTATGAGGGTTCATATGTACAATGTAAGCGATCACAATGTAAACTAACACGACTGACATGAGAAACTTTGTATGAGGGTTCATATGTACAAATGTAAGCGATCACAATGTAGTTTTTTACAACATGATTACAATGTAAACAATTACAATATCAACTATTACAATGAAGGTGATTATAATGTGATTAATTTGTTACAATTACAGTATAATTGATTACAACTGATTGTAATGCGTGATTACACTATAAGTGATCACAGTGCATTATATTACAATATTGTTTATAATGTGAGTGATTACATTGTGAGTTATTACAATATAAGTGATTACAATGCAAGTGATTACAATGCAAGTTATTATAATGAGCTATTACAATGTTTACAAGCATAACACCACTTACAATGATAGTTATTACACTGATGAACGTGACAATGTTGATGATAATGATGACAATGACGGGTGATAAAAGACATACCCTGTTGTCATAGGTTGCATCAGGGTTCTCATCACATGCAATCACTTCTGGGGCCATCCTACAACACAAACAGTCACACATGAATGACTTCTGGGGCCATCCTACAACACAAACAGTCACACATGCATGACTTCTGGGGCCATCCTACAACACAAACAATCATGCATGAATGACTTCTGGGGCCATCCTACAAAACAGTCATGCACAAATGACTTTTGGGGCCATCCTGCAACACACAGTCATGCATGAATGACTTCTGGGGCCATCCTACAACACAGTCACACAGGAATTACTTCTGAGGCCATCATAACACACATTCATGCACGAATGACTTCTGGGGCCATCTTACAACACACATCCATGCACGAATGCTTTCTGCTTTCAACAGTCTTGCATGAATGACCTGTGGGCGCCCTGCAAGGTCAAGGGTCACAGCAACTGATATTCTATGGTCAGTTCATTGACAGATTCTAAGTAGACAGACAACTGATACTGACCAGTAGGGTGTGCCAATGAATGTGTTCCTCCGGCCAACAGTCTTGTCCAGCTGAGCACTCACACCAAAGTCCACTACAGGAAACAGAACAAGGCAGTCAATCACCATGACAACTGACTGACACCTGAAGTCACATGTCATACGATGCCTAGGGCTGAGTGTCAATGGTGAAGGTTTGTCAATAAACAGTGTCACTAGTGTCACTCTGTGCACTAGGAGTCATAGACAGGTAGATGTTGATGTGATGTGTCTAGAGACTGGGTCTGTCTTACCTGACAGTACATTCCATTCTGTGACACCACATAACATTCTGTGACACCAAATAACATTCTGTGACACCACATAACATTCTGTGACACAACGTAACATTTTGTGACATCACATAACATCCTGTGACACCACATAACATTCTGTGACACCACATAACACTCTGTGACACCACATAACATTCTGTGACACCACATAACATTCTGTGACACCACATAACATTCTGTGACACCACATAACGTCTCAATCCCAAGACTTGTTAACTTTATTGTCAACTGCTTGTGCTCTCAATGACATATATATATATATATTACATTTGATAAGTATTCCAGTCCACTTGTAATCAAGATTGAACAAGATTGCCATCCCAAACAACAAGTTACAGATGGCAAGTGGACAAGGAAGCCATTGGCTTATCGAGAGTCCAATAATTTTCTCATCTATGTGTAGCCCGCCCTTATCAAATATTTGTCAATTCTATTTTTAAAAATACTCACACTACTAGCATTAACACAATCATTTGGCAGTTTGTTCCATTCATGTATCACCCTCTGTGAGAAAGAGTACTTTCTCGTGTCCAACCTACACTGCTCCTTAACTAATGCTGCTTTGTGTCCTCTGGTTCTACTGCCTTCTTTAAGTTTGAAGAACATATTCCTGTCAACATCCTCATAACCGTTCACTATTTTAAACACTTCTATTTGGTCTCCTCTTAGTCTCCTGGTCTCTAGTGTTGTAATAAGCGACTTTTGTAACTAAGGTCTCTCAATTCTGGAATCATTTTAGTTGCTCTTCGTTGTATTCTTTCTAGCTTGTCTATGTCTTTTTTAAGATATGGCCTCCATGCTTGAATACAATATTCCAAATGTGGTCTAACTATTGCTTTGTACAGGGGTACAATTAGCTGTTTCTCCTTATACATGATAGTTCTCCTAATTAGCCCTAGAATTTGATTTCCTTTCGAAACAGCAATCCCACATTGCTCTGAAACTTTCACGTCAGCACTAAATGTTACCTCCAAGTCCTTTTCTTGTGTGGTTCTACCTAGTACAGCATCCCCCATTTTATATTCTTCGTCCATGTTTCCATGTCCTATGTGTATACATTTACACTTCCCAAAATTTAATAACATTTGCCATTTTTCTGACCATTTAACTAATTTATCTAGATCATCCTGTAAACCTTGTTTGTCTGCATCATTAGTAACCTTTCTGAACACTTTTGTATCATCTGCAAATCTGAGTACTTTGTTAGATATGTCATCTTCCAAATCATTTCTATATATTAAAAACAGTATAGGGCCTAATACTGATCCCCGTGGTACCCCACTCAAAACAGATTTCCAGTTTGAATATTTAATATAATTTTTATACAAAAACTATAAATATATTTAATGAATGAGTGAATGGCTATTTATTTCAACAAACACAATTCAAATTGTACCATCATTCTCACATTGTACCATCATTCTCACATTGCACCATCATTCTCACATTGTACCATCATTCTCACATTGCACCATCATTATCACATTGTACCATCATTCTCACATTGTACCATCATTCTCACATTGCACCATCATTATCACATTGTACCATCATTCTCACATTGCACCATCATTCTCATATTGCACCATCATTATCACATTGTACCATCATTCTCACATTGCACCATCATTCTCACATTGCACCATCATTATCACATTGCACCATCATTATCACATTGCACCATCATTATCACATTGCACCATCATTCTCTCATTGCACCATCATTCTCTCATTGCACCATCATTCTCACATTGCACCATCATTCTCACATTGTACCATCATTCTCACATTGCACCATCATTCTCACATTGTACCATCATTCTCACATTGTACCATCATTCTCACATTGTACCATCATTCTCACATTGTACCATCATTATCACATTGCACCATCATTCTCACATTGCACCATCATTCTCACATTGCACCATCATTCTCACATTGCACCATCATTATCACATTGCACCATCATTCTCACATTGTACCATCATTCTCACATTGCACCATCATTCTCACATTGCACCATCATTATCACATTGCACCATCATTCTCACATTGCACCATCATTCTCACATTGCACCATCATTATCACATTGCACCATCATTCTCACATTGTACCATCATTCTCACATTGCACCATCATTATCACATTGCACCATCATTCTCACATTGTACCATCATTCTCACATTGTACCATCATTCTCACATTGCACCATCATTCTCACATTGCATCATCATTCTCACATTGCACCATCATTATCACATTGCACCATCATTCTCACATTGTACCATCATTATCACATTGCACCATCATTATCACATTGTACCATCATTATCACATTGCACCATCATTATCACATTGTACCATCATTCTCACATTGCACCATCATTATCACTGTGTAATACTTACATTACTTGCCCTGTAATATGTTCAAAAGGGGCAAGTGTAATACTTATATTGCTTACCCTGTAATATGTTCAAAAGGGGCAAGTGTAATACTTATATTGCTTACCCTGTAATATGTTCAAAAGGGGCAAGTGTAATACTTATATTGCTTACCCTGTAATATGTTCAAAAGGGGCAAGTGTAATACTTATATTGCTTACCCTGTAATATGTTCAAAAGGGGCAAGTGTAATACTTATATTGCTTACCCTGTAATATGTTCAAAAGGGGCAAGTGTAATACTTATATTGCTTACCCTGTAATATGTTCAAAAGGGGCAAGTGTAATACTTATATTGCTTACCCTGTAATATGTTCAAAAGGGTCAAGAACAAGTGTAATACTTATATTGCTTGCCCTATTAGAAAAAAGACAAAACAATACTAAATAAACAGTACACAGTAGTATGCGTGCCGGACTATTTTCAAGTCCGAGTACATCAACATAATTTCACGTTTATCTGTGGAAGATCAAACATGAATTAGTAAGATGGTTAACATTCCAACCCTTTGTAATTGGTAGATTTTATTTGATGAAATGATGGACACACCCAGTTTTACTTCAGCATTGTCAGTCAAGAGAACGTTCTGCCCTTTGATGTCACGGTGTATCACCTTGTTGCCATGGAGATGAGCCAGGCCCTGGAACAAACACAGCAAATTAGTATTCACCATTGTCAATAATACTACCAAGATGATAAAATCATTGTTAGTCAAGATACTTCCAATGAGACACTTACCCTGAGACACTTCCCACAAGACACTTCCCATGAGCCACTTCCCACACCCAGGTCTTCCCGTCACTTACCCGCAGGATCTCCCGACAGACGTAAGCAATCCACTCTTCCCTCAATGCATTCCCTTTTGTGGCTGCAAGGAGACAAGGGGTTAATGTGGCAGACAGCGGGGGAGCTGCAAGGGTTAATGTGGAAGAGAGTGGGGAGCTGCAAGGAGACAGGGGTTAATATGGGCGACCTAAAGTGGGAGTACCAGACGCACTCATGAATCTGGAAGCTCAGTCACAGGGATATACATACAGCCACCCCGATAACTATCCAGTCTTCCCCCTCAAAGTGTCTTCAGTCTGCTAGAGCCACCCCGATAACTGTCCAGTCTTCCCCCTCAAAGTGTCTTCAGCCTGCTAGAGCCACCCCGATAACTGTCCAGTCTTCCCCCTCAAAGTGTCTTCAGTCTGCTAGAGCCACCCCACTAACTGTCCAGTTATTCCCACTCAATACATCTTCAGTCTGCTAGAGCCAACCCAGTAACTGTCCAGTCTTCCCCCTCAAAGTGTCTTCAGTCTGCTAGAGCCAACCCAGTAACTGTCCAGTCTTCCCCCTCAAAGTGTCTTCAGTCTGCTAGAGCCACCCCACTAACTGTCCAGTCTTCCCCCTCAAAGTGTCTTCAGTCTGCTAGAGCCAACCCAGTAACTGTCCAGTCGTTCCCACTCAATGTGTATTCAGTCTGCTAGAGCCAACCCAGTAACTGTCCAGTCGTTCCCACTCAATGTGTCTTCAGTCTGCTAGAGCCACCCCACTAACTGTCCAGTCTTCCCCCTCAAAGTGTCTTCAGTCTGCTAGAGCCACCCCACTAACTGTCCAGTTATTCCGACTCAATGTGTCTTCAGTCTGCTAGAACCACCCCACTAACTGTCCAGTCTTCCCCCTCAAAGTGTCTTCAGTCTGCTAGAGCCAACCCAGTAACTGTCCAGTTATTCCCACTCAAAGTGTCAAAGTTTCTTCAGCGTGCTAGATTCAACACACCAGATCCCTTACAGACTTAGAGTGGAATTTAAATAGCTTGCTGCTGTTTCCACAAAACAGTTCATGAATCAACAGACATGTTTGAAATGGATACAAGGGAGTGTCACAGCTCCACACTTGTAGAAGACATGTTTGTTGTCACAAGGGAGTGTACACAGCTCCACACTTGTAGAGGACATGTTTGTTGTCACAAGGGAGTGTCACAGCTCCACACTTGTAGAGGACATGTTTGTTGTCACAAGGGAGTGTCCACAGCTCCACACTTGTAGAGGACATGTTTGTTGTCACAAGGGAGTGTCCACAGTTCTACACTTGTAGAGGACATGTCTGTTGTCACTAGAGTGTCACAGCTCCACACTTGTAGAAGACGTGTTTGTTGTCACAAGGAAGTGTCCACAGCTCCACACTTGTAGAGGACATGTCTGTTGTCACAAGGGAGTGTCCACAGCTCCACACTTGTAGAGGACATGTTTGTTGTCACAAGGGAGTGTCACAGCTCCACACTTGTAGAGGACATGTTTGTTGTCACAAGGGAGTGTCCACAGCTCCACACTTGTAGAGGACATGTCTGTTATCACAAGGGAGTGTCTGGCAGCTCCACACTTGTAGAGGACATGTTTGTTGTCAGCTTGGTGGTCCTGTTGTTGTTAGCTTGATGGCCCTGTTGTTGTCAGTTTGATGGTCCTGTTGTTGTCAGCTTGATGGCCCTGTTGTTGTCAGTTTGATGGCCCTGTTGTTGCTGCTAGAGAAAAGTCATGTGATGGAATCATCAGAGTTGACGTTAGAGTCAGCTGTTCAGTCATTCCCACTCAGTATCAACGCGTCTTCCATCTCCGTCCCAGTAACTGGTTCATTTATTCTTTCCAAGGAACCTAATTAGCTAAATCAAAACCATTATTCTTCTAATGTAATATTTTTAACACTTGACAATTTCACAGTTGTATTTAAAGTGAATTGTTGGGTTTAACCTGAAGATAAACCGTGTCCTACCTTTGACCAAGTCCGTGACAGAACCCGCCCCACAAAACTCCATCACCAGCTGAAAGTAAACATCAATAGGAAAATAACAATTGAATTGTTTGACAGAAATTTAAGAAACAAACTATAATTTCACATTTTCATAAACGCAGTTGAATTTCACAGAATTCAGATTGTCTTTTCAAAGAGTTTTTTAAATCGTGAAGCAACATTCATGAATCTTCAGGTGTGCAATGTAACGGCAAAATTGTACACGATATGTACACTATATATTATGTACACTAAATGTACACTATGGTGGAAATGTTCTTGAAAGTTGGTTACATTATCCATGCATAACATAACCAAATAATACAATTATATCTTTGGATGACCACAACTCTTGCCAGGTGAACATTTGGACTGGTTGTCCTTTCTAGGTGGACATTTGGACTGGTCATCCTTTCTAGGTGGACATCTGAACTTACCCACAACTGGTCATCCTTTCTAGGTGGACATCTGAACTTACCCACAACTGGTCGTCCTTTCTAGGTGGACATCTGAACTTACCCACAACTGGTCATCCTTTCTAGGTGGACATCTGAACTTACCCACAACTGGTCGTCCTTTCTAGGTGGACATCTGAACTTACCCACAACTGGTCGTCCTTTCTAGGTGGACATCTGAACTTACCCACAACTGGTCGTCCTTTCTAGGTGGACATTTGAACTTACCCACAACTGGTCATCCTTTCTAGGTGGACATTTGAACTTACCTACAACTGGTCATCCTTTCTAGGTGGACATCTGAATTTACCCACAACTGGTCGTCCTTTCTAGGTGGACATCTGAACTTATCCACAACTGGTCATCCTTTCTAGGTGGACATTTGAATTTACCCACAACTGGTCGTCCTTTCTAGGTGGACATCTGAACTTACCCACAACTGGTCATCCTTTCTAGGTGGACATTTGAACTTACCCACAACTGGTCGTCCTTTCTAGGTGGACATCTGAATTTACCCACAACTGGTCATCCTTTCTAGGTGGACATCTGAATTTATCCACAACTGGTCATCCTTTCTAGGTGGACATCTGAATTTACCCACAACTGGTCGTCCTTTCTAGGTGGACATTTGAACTTACCCACAACTGGTCGTCCTTTCTAGGTGGACATTTGAACTTACCCACAACTGGTCATCCTTTCTAGGTGGACATCTGAATTTACCCACAACTGGTCGTCCTTTCTAGGTGGACATCTGAACTTACCCACAACTGGTCGTCCTTTCTAGGTGGACATCTGAACTTATCCACAACTGGTCATCCTTTCTAGGTGGACATCTGAATTTACCCACAACTGGTCGTCCTTTCTAGGTGGACATCTGAATTTACCCACAACTGGTCATCCTTTCTAGGTGGACATTTGAACTTACCCACAACTGGTCATCCTTTCTAGATGGACATCTGAACTTATCCACAACTGGTCATCCTTTCTAGGTGGACATCTGAACTTATCCACAACTGGTCATCCTTTCTAGGTGGACATCTGAACTTATCCACAACTGGTCGTCCTTTCTAGGTGGACATTTGAACTTACCCACAACTGGTCGTCCTTTCTAGGTGGACATCTGAATTTACCCACAACTGGTCGTCCTTTCTAGGTGGACATTTGAACTTACCCACAACTGGTCATCCTTTCTAGGTGGACATCTGAACTTACCCACAACTGGTCGTCCTTTCTAGGTGGACATCTGAATTTACCCACAACTGGTCGTCCTTTCTAGGTGGACATCTGAACTTACCCACAACTGGTCATCCTTTCTAGGTGGACATCTGAACTTACCCACAACTGGTCGTCCTTTCTAGGTGGACATTTGAACTTACCCACAACTGGTCGTCCTTTCTAGGTGGACATCTGAACTTACCCACAACTGGTCATCCTTTCTAGGTGGACATCTGAATTTACCCACAACTGGTCATCCTTTCTAGGTGGACATCTGAACTTACCCACAACTGGTCATCCTTTCTAGGTGGACATTTGAACTTACCCACAACTGGTCATCCTTTCTAGGTGGACATTTGAACTTACCCACAACTGGTCGTCCTTTCTAGGTGGACATCTGAATTTACCCACAACTGGTCGTCCTTTCTAGGTGGACATCTGAACTTACCCACAACTGGTCGTCCTTTCTAGGTGGACATTTGAACTTACCCACAACTGGTCATCCTTTATAGGAGGACATTTGAACTTACCCACAACTGGTCGTCCTTTCTAGGTGGACATCTGAACTTACCCACAACTGGTCGTCCTTTCTAGGAGGACATTTGAACTTACCCACAACTGGTTATCCTTTCTAGGAGGACATTTGAACTTACCCACAACTGGTCGTCCTTTCTAGGTGGACATCTGAACTTACCCACAACTGGTCGTCCTTTCTAGGTGGACATCTGAACTTACCCACAACTGGTCGTCCTTTCTAGGTGGACATCTGAACTTACCCACAACTGGTCATCCTTTCTAGGTGGACATCTGAACTTACCCACAACTGGTCGTCCTTTCTAGGTGGACTTCTGAATTTACCCACAACTGGTCATCCTTTCTAGGTGGACATCTGAACTTACACACAACTGGTCATCCTTTCTAGGTGGACATCTGAATTTACCCACAACTGGTCGTCCTTTCTAGGTGGACATCTGAACTTACCCACAACTGGTCATCCTTTCTAGGTGGACATCTGAACTTACCCACAACTGGTCGTCCTTTCTAGGTGGACATCTGAACTTACCCACAACTGGTCGTCCTTTCTAGGTGGACATCTGAACTTACCCACAACTGGTCGTCCTTTCTAGGTGGACATCTGAACTTACCCACAACTGGTCATCCTTTCTAGGTGGACATTTGAACTTACCCACAACTGGTCGTCCTTTCTAGGTGGACATCTGAACTTACCCACAACTGGTCATCCTTTCTAGGTGGACATCTGAACTTACCCACAACTGGTCGTCCTTTCTAGGTGGACATCTGAATTTACCCACAACTGGTCGTCCTTTGTAGGTGGACATCTGAACTTACCCACAACTGGTCATCCTTTCTAGGTGGACATCTGAACTTACCTACAACTGGTCGTCCTTTCTAGGTGGACATCTGAACTTACCCACAACTGGTCATCCTTTCTAGGTGGACATCTGAATTTACCCACAACTGGTCGTCCTTTCTAGGTGGACATCTGAACTTACCCACAACAGGTCATCCTTTCTAGGTGGACATTTGAACTTACCCACAACTGGTCATCCTTTCTAGGTGGACATCTGAATTTACCCACAACTGGTCGTCCTTTCTAGGTGGACATCTGAACTTACCCACAACTGGTCATCCTTTCTAGGTGGACATTTGAACTTACCCACAACTGGTCATCCTTTCTAGGTGGACATCTGAACTTACCCACAACTGGTCATCCTTTCTAGGTGGACATCTGAACTTACCTACAACTGGTCGTCCTTTCTAGGTGGACATTTGAACTTACCCACAACTGGTCATCCTTTCTAGGTGGACATCTGAATTTACCCACAACTGGTCGTCCTTTCTAGGTGGACATCTGAACTTACCCACAACTGGTCATCCTTTCTAGGTGGACATTTGAACTTACCCACAACTGGTCATCCTTTCTAGGTGGACATCTGAATTTACCCACAACTGGTCGTCCTTTCTAGGTGGACATCTGAACTTACCCACAACTGGTCATCCTTTCTAGGTGGACATTTGAACTTACCCACAACTGGTCGTCCTTTCTAGGTGGACATCTGAACTTACCCACAACTGGTCATCCTTTCTAGGTGGACATCTGAACTTACCCACAACTGGTCGTCCTTTCTAGGTGGACATCTGAACTTACCCACAACTGGTCATCCTTTCTAGGTGGACATTTGAACTTACCCACAACTGGTCATCCTTTCTAGGTGGACATCTGAATTTACCCACAACTGGTCGTCCTTTCTAGGTGGACATCTGAATTTACCCACAACTGGTCGTCCTTTCTAGGTGGACATCTGAACTTACCCACAACTGGTCATCCTTTCTAGGTGGACATTTGAACTTACCCACAACTGGTCATCCTTTCTAGGTGGACATCTGAATTTACCCACAACTGGTCGTCCTTTCTAGGTGGACATCTGAACTTACCCACAACTGGTCATCCTTTCTAGGTGGACATTTGAACTTACCCACAACTGGTCGTCCTTTCTAGGTGGACATCTGAACTTACCCACAACTGGTCATCCTTTCTAGGTGGACATCTGAATTTACCCACAACTGGTCGTCCTTTCTAGGTGGACATCTGAACTTACCCACAACTGGTCATCCTTTCTAGGTGGACATTTGAACTTACCCACAACTGGTCATCCTTTCTAGGTGGACATCTGAATTTACCCACAACTGGTCGTCCTTTCTAGGTGGACATCTGAACTTACCCACAACTGGTCATCCTTTCTAGGTGGACATTTGAACTTACCCACAACTGGTCGTCCTTTCTAGGTGGACATCTGAACTTACCCACAACTGGTCATCCTTTCTAGGTGGACATCTGAACTTACCCACAACTGGTCGTCCTTTCTAGGTGGACATTTGAACTTACCCACAACTGGTCATCCTTTCTAGGTGGACATCTGAACTTACCCACAACTGGTCGTCCTTTCTAGGTGGACATCTGAACTTACCCACAACTGGTCTTCCTTTCTAGGTGGACATCTGAACTTACCCACAACTGGTCGTCCTTTCTAGGTGGACATCTGAATTTACCCACAACTGGTCGTCCTTTCTAGGTGGACATTTGAACTTACCCACAACTGGTCGTCCTTTCTAGGTGGACATCTGAACTTACCCACAACTGGTCATCCTTTCTAGGTGGACATCTGAACTTACCCACAACTGGTCGTCCTTTCTAGGTGGACATCTGAACTTACCCACAACTGGTCGTCCTTTCTAGGTGGACATCTGAACTTACCCACAACTGGTCGTCCTTTCTAGGTGGACATCTGAACTTACCCACAACTGGTCGTCCTTTCTAGGTGGACATCTGAACTTACCCACAACTGGTCGTCCTTTCTAGGTGGACATTTGAACTTACCCACAACTGGTCATCCTTTCTAGGTGGACATTTGAACTTACCCACAACTGGTCGTCCTTTCTAGGTGGACATCTGAACTTACCCACAACTGGTCGTCCTTTCTAGGTGGACATTTGAACTTACCCACAACTGGTCGTCCTTTCTAGGTGGACATCTGAATTTACCCACAACTGGTCGTCCTTTCTAGGTGGACATCTGAACTTACCCACAACTGGTCGTCCTTTCTAGGTGGACATCTGAACTTACCCACAACTGGTCGTCCTTTCTAGGTGGACATCTGAACTTACCCACAACTGGTCATCCTTTCTAGGTGGATATCTGAATTTACCCACAACTGGTCGTCCTTTCTAGGTGGACATCTGAACTTACCCACAACTGGTCATCCTTTCTAGGTGGACATCTGAACTTACCCACAACTGGTCATCCTTTCTAGGTGGACATCTGAACTTACCCACAACTGGTCGTCCTTTCTAGGTGGACATCTGAATTTACCCACAACTGGTCGTCCTTTCTAGGTGGACATCTGAATTTACCCACAACTGGTCGTCCTTTCTAGGTGGACATCTGAACTTACCCACAACTGGTCGTCCTTTCTAGGTGGACATCTGAACTTACCCACAACTGGTCGTCCTTTCTAGGTGGACATTTGAACTTACCCACAACTGGTCGTCCTTTCTAGGTGGACATCTGAACTTACCCACAACTGGTCGTCCTTTCTAGGTGGACATCTGAACTTACCCACAACTGGTCGTCCTTTCTAGGTGGACATCTGAACTTACCCACAACTGGTCATCCTTTCTAGGTGGACATTTGAATTTACCCACAACTGGTCGTCCTTTCTAGGTGGACATTTGAACTTACCCACAACTGGTCCTCCTTTCTAGGTGGACATTTGAATTTACCCACAACTGGTCGTCCTTTCTAGGTGGACATTTGAACTTACCCACAACTGGTCGTCCTTTCTAGGAGGACATTTGAACTTACCCACAACTGGTCGTCCTTTCTAGGTGGACATTTGAACTTACCCACAACTGGTCGTCCTTTCTAGGTGGACATTTGAACTTACCCACAACTGGTGGTCCTTTCTAGGTGGACATTTGAACTTACCCACAACTGGTCATCCTTTCTAGGTGGACATTTGAACTTACCCACAACTGGTCATCCTTTCTAGGTGGACATTTGAATTTACCCACAACTGGTTGTCCTTTCTAGGTGGACATTTGAACTTAACCACAACTGGTCATCCTTTCTAGGTGGACATTTGAACTTACCCACAACTGGTGGTCCTTTCTAGGTGGACATTTGAACTTACCCACAACTGGTCATCCTTTCTAGGACATTTGAACTTACCCACAACTGGTCGTCCTTTCCAGGTGGACATTTGAACTTACCCACAACTGGTCATCCTTTCCAGGTGGACTCTTGCGAATGAATGCCCCGTAGTATGTAGCTATGTTCCTGTGGTGTGAATACTGTAGACAAACAGATATCCGGCAATTAAAGTGGGCTGACCCCGCCGATATATTATAAAGACCTCCAAGGACTAATAGTAGGTTGACCCCACCGGTATATTATAAAGACCACCAATAACAAATAGTGGGCTGGCCTCACTGACACATTACAAAGACCTCCAAGGACAAAAAGCTGGCTGGCCCTGTCGATACATTACAAAGGCCTCCAAGGGCAAATAGTGGGCTTACCCCACTGATACATTACAAAGGCCTCCAAGGACAAATAGTGGGCTTACCCCACTGATACATTACAAAGACCTCCAAGGACAAATAGCAGGCTTACCCCACCAATACATTACAAAGACCTCCAAGGACAAATAGTGGGCTTACCCCACCGATACATTACAAAGACCTCCAAGGGCAAATAGTGGGCTTACCCCACTGATACATTACAAAGGCCTCCAAGGACAAATAGCAGGCTTACCCCACCGATACATTACAAAGGCCTCCAAGGGCAAATAGCAGGCTTACCCCACTGATACATTACAAAGGCCTCCAAGGACAAATAGTGGGCTTACCCCACTGATACATTACAAAGGCCTCCAAGGACAAATAGCAGGCTTACCCCACCAATACATTACAAAGACCTCCAAGGACAAATAGTGGGCTTACCCCACTGATACATTACAAAGGCCTCCAAGGACAAATAGCAGGCTTACCCCACCGATACATTACAAAGACCTCCAAGGACAAATAGTGGGCTTACCCCACTGATACATTACAAAGGCCTCCAAGGACAAATAGCAGGCTTACCCCACCGATACATTACAAAGGCCTCCAAGGACAAATAGTGGGCTTTACCCCACCGATACATTACAAAGACCTCCGAGGACAAATAGTGGGCTGACCCCACATACACAAGTGAGCAGACCCACCTTCTTCAAGACGTTGATCTCCAGTTTGATCTCCTCTTCCTCCTCCTGCAACCATCAGCAGTCGTCATCAAACTGGGCCGAACCTATGGCCTGATTAACTGTTTAGATTGGATGATGGCCCGGTGAGCTGAGAGAGGCGGGGCCCAGATAGACAAATCCAAGTCAGGTTTACGTCGAATTAAACCAATTCTGGTCCAAGTAGACTTAAACTAATTCTGGTCCAGATGGACTTGAACCAAGTCTGGTCCAGGTAGACTTGAACAAATTCTGGTCCAAGTGGGCTTGAAACAATTCTGGTCCAGATGGACTTAAACCAATTCTGGTCCAAGTGGACTTGAACCAATTCTGATCCAGGTAGACTTGAACCAGTTTTGGTGCAGATTGACGTGAACCAATTCTGGTCCAGGTGGACTTGAACCAAGTCTCGTCCAGATGGACTTGAACCAATTCTGGTCTAGATGGACCTGAACCATCGCCTCAGTATTCATGTATACACATAGCATCAATGTACACATCAGTATGCGAGTGTGTAAGTCTGATTTCAATAGTACTAAATGTAACAAATATGTTACTAATAATATTATTCCAAATATAGAGAAAGTAGACTCACCTCAGTGACACTCATCATCTTGATGGCCGCCAGTTGCCCTGTCTTAGTGTGTCGACCCTACAACAACAACACATGTCTCAGTGTGTCGACCGTACAGCAACATACCTGTCTTAGGGTGTCAACCCTACAAGAACACATCTGTCTTAGTGTGTCAACCCTACAAGAACACATCTGTCTTAGTGTGTCAACCCTACAAGAACACATCTGTCTTAGTGTGTCACCCCTACAACAACACACCTGTCTTAGTGTGTCAACTCTATGACAACACACCTGTCTTAGTGTGTCAACCCTACAACAACAAAACACCTGTCTTGGTGTGTCGACCCTGCAACAACAAAACACCTGTATTAGTGTGTCGACCCTGCAACAACAAAACACCTGTCTTAGTGTGTCGACCCTGCAACAACAAAACACCTGTCTTAGTGTGTCGACCCTGCAACAACAAAACACCTGTCTTAGTGTGTCAACCCTACAACAACAAAACACCTGTCTTGGTGTGTCGACCCTGCAACAACAAAACACCTGTCTTAGTCATTCATCCTGTCAGACATTGATTTTCATGGGAATTGGTGGGAAAGCACTGGATTCCCACTCTGCTCATATTTGGGAGCACACAGACAAATGTGGGTCATTGTGGGAGTAAATACCTGGTGAACAAACGTTACGTGTGATGTTCCCGAACCATTCCTTAGAGGATACTATGCACAGGAAAAGTTATAACAGTGGCGCCACACTGTGGACTGGTGAGAAGATTACGGGCCGAAGCATGGATTAGTTTCTTAATGGTTTAGTTAGTTCTGAAATATATTACTTAAAGAAAGTTGGATTCAAGCTCAAGGGTATTTTCGAACAAAACGAACCCACTATGACAGCTCAATCGGAGCCGATTCAAGATGGCAGTATAATGACATATAACAGAGTCGGACCCTTGGAATTGGGCCAGTTTCTTCTAAAGTAGGGAGTCACAGTGACTCCTACCAAAGACAGAGTATAAAGTAGGGAGTCACAGGGACTCCTACCAAAGACAAAGTATAAAGTAGGGAGTCACAGGGACTCCTACCAAAGACAGAGTATAAAGTAGGGAGTCACAGGGACTCCTACCAAAGACAGAGTATAAAGTAGGGAGTCACAGGGACTCCTACCAAAGACAGAGTATAAAGTAGGGAGTCACAGGGACTCCTACCAAAGACAGAGTATAAAGTAGGGAGTCACAGGGAGTCCTACCAAAGACAAAGTATAAAGTAGGGAGTCACAGGGACTCCTACCAAAGATAAAGTATAAAGTAGGGAGTCACAGGGACTCCTACCAAAGACAGAGTATAAAGTAGGGAGTCACAGGGACTCCTACCAAAGACAGAGTATAAAGAAGGGAGTCACAGGGACTCCTACCAAAGACAAAGAATAAAGTAGGGAGTCACAGGGACTCCTACCAAAGACAGAGTATAAAGTAGGGAGTCACATGGACTCCTACCAAAGATAAAGTATAAAGTAGGGAGTCACAAGGACTCCTACCAAAGATAAAGTATAAAGTAGGGAGTCACAGGGACTCCTACCAAAGACAGAGTATAAAGTAGGGAGTCACATGGACTCCTACCAAAGATAAAGTATAAAGTAGGGAGTCACAAGGACTCCTACCAAAGATAAAGTATAAAGTAGGGAGTCACAGGGACTCCTACCAAAGATAAAGTATAAAGTAGGGAGTCACAGGGACTCCTACCAAAGACAGAGTATAAAGTAGGGAGTCACAGGGACTCCTACCAAAGACAAAGTATAAAGTAGGGAGTCACAGGGACTCCTACCAAAGACAGAGTATAAAGTAGGGAGTCACAGGGACTCCTACCAAAGACAAAGTATAAAGTAGGGAGTCACAGGGACTCCTACCAAAGACAAAGTATAAAGTAGGGAGTCACAGGGACTCCTACCAAAGACAGAGTATAAAGTAGGGAGTCACAGGGACTCCTACCAAAGACAAAGTATAAAGTAGGGAGTCACAGGGAGTCCTACCAAAGACAAAGTATAAAGTAGGGAGTCACAGGGACTCCTACCAAAGATAAAGTATAAAGTAGGGAGTCACAGGGACTCCTACCAAAGATAAAGTATAAAGTAGGGAGTCACAGGGACTCCTACCAAAGACAGAGTATAAAGTAGGGAGTCACAGGGATTCCTACCAAAGACAGAGTATAAAGTAGGGAGTCACAGGGACTCCTACCAAAGACAAAGTATAAAGTAGGGAGTCACAGGGACTCCTACCAAAGACAGAGTATAAAGTAGGGAGTCACAGGGACTCCTACCAAAGACAAAGTATAAAGTAGGGAGTCACAGGGACTCCTACCAAAGACAAAGTATAAAGTAGGGAGTCACAGGGACTCCTACCAAAGACAAAGTATAAAGTAGGGAGTTACAGGGACTCCTACCAAAGACAAAGTATAAAGAGTCCGGAGGGTGAAACATGAAGTCTCGGACTCACGGACTCACGAATAAGGTTGGATGATTTTAAGATATGAAGTGAATGACTAATCTAAGTAATATGAGCACCTGATTTAATTATTTTATGTGCATAATTTTGTTAGTCATAAAATGAGATGACTTTGATTGTTAGATTGGGTCATTTGCGAAACAGTGAATAGCCTTGTTATATATAGTATATATATATATATGTAGAGAGAGAGAGAGAGAGCTGGACCACTTTGCCATTTTTTGCAAAATTTTTCTGTATCAGGTCAAATATAATTTTAAGTTTCTCTGATGATTTCAACAAAACTAAATAACAAATTTGTACCGATCAGCTTGTGGATACTAGATAGTTACTAGATACTTGTGGATACTAGATAGTTACTAGATACTAGTGGATACTAGATAGTTTAATTTTTTCCTAAATAATTCTGAAACAGAAAGAGAAAAAAATTGAGGAAGACTCCTTTAGACTACACTGTTGTCAACGTTGAAATGTGAGACCTTTAGACTACACTGTTGTCAACGTTGAAATGTGAGACCTTTAGACTACACTGTTGTCAACGTTGAAATGTGAGACCTTTAGACTACACTGTTGTCAACGTTGAAATGTGAGACCTTTAGACTACACTGTTGTCAACGTTGAAATGTGAGACCTTTAGACTACACTGTTGTCAACGTTGAAATGTGAGACCTTTAGACTACACTGTTGTCAACGTTGAAATGTGAGACCTTTAGACTACACTGTTGTCAACGTTGAAATGTGAGACCTGTTATATTTGAGTTGTGGAAGAGAACTGCGCACTGTACATATGGATGTGACAATTGGTTAAACGTAAATTTCTAAATAAACTATAGTATTGACATAAATGGTTTAAATATCTCATTATTATGTTTTATATCACCAACATTATTTGGAACAGATTACATCATTGTCATGTCAAACGTCATCAATATGTCAACTGTGTCATGTTTGTCAGATGTCGTTAGTATGTCAACAATGTCAACAATGTCAACAATGTTATTTGTTTGTCAGATGTCAAATAACTCCGAATCACATGCATCAGAAATTAATAATTAGACAACTGCCTGATTAACCCTTTGCAACTGTGTCTGGCAGTCTATTGGCAAAGGGTGAACAGCCTGCCACTAGTCTGGTAGTCTATTGGCAAAGGGTGAACAGCCTGGTAGTCTAGTGACAAAGGGTAAACAGCCTAGTAGTCTAGTGACAAAGGGTGAACAGCCTGGTAGTCTAGTGACAAAGGGTGAACGGTCTGGTAGTCTAGTGACAAAGGGTGAACGGCCTGGTAGTCTAGTGACAAAGGGTGAACGGCCTGGTAGTCTATTGGCAAAGGGTGAACAGCCTGGTAGTCTAGTGACAAAGGGTGAACGGTCTGGTAGTCTAGTGACAAAGGGTGAACGGCCTGGTAGTCTATTGGCAAAGGGTGAACAGCCTGGTAGTCTAGTGGCAAAGGGTGAACGGTCTGGTAGTCTAGTGACAAAGGGTGAACAGCCTGGTAGTCTAGTGGCAAAGGGTGAACAGCCTGGTAGTCTAGTGACAAAGGGTGAACAACCTGGTAGTCTAGTGGCAAAGGGTGAACAGCCTGGTAGTCTAGTGACAAAGGGTCAACGGTCTGGTAGTCTAGTGACAAAGGGTGAACAGCCTGGTAGTCTAGTGACAAAGGGTCAAAGGCCTGGTAGTCTAGTGACAAAGGGTGAACAACCTGGTAGTCTAGTGGCAAAGGGTGAACAGCCTGGTAGTCTAGTGGCAAAGGGTGAACGGCCTGGTAGTCTAGTGACAAAGGGTCAACGGCCTGGTAGTCTAGTGACAAAGGGTCAACAGCCTGGTAGTCTGACAGTGTTGAGGTACAGACACAGATGCAGTAATCGCTGGTGCTATACTTCAGTATCTCACATTACACAAAATGGCTCAATTACACAAATGTGTGTGTTTAGTGCTGTACAATGGAGCCACTAAATATCTACCAAAGATATGTACAATGGAGCCACTAAATATCTACCAGAGATATGGGTCTACATTCTACAAGAGGAACTGAACTTGGTTGAACTTTGACAATGAACACACACATGTATGCTAACAAACACAGCTCTGCCATCCAATAGAACCTATAATAAGCGCTGATATGAAAGTTTCAGAGCAGTGTGGTATTGCAGCTTCAAAGGGTAATCAAATTCTTGGATTGATTAGAAGAAACATAACATACAAGGGAAAAAAGTTAATTATACCTCTTTATAAAGCAATAGTTAGACCTCATTTAGAATACTGTATACAAGCATGGAGACCATATCGTAAGAAAGATATAGATACGCTTGAACGCATACAAAGGAGAGCAACTAAAATGATTCCAGAACTGAGAGACCTTAGTTATGAAGAACGCCTGAAAGAATGTGGTTTAACAACTCTAGAGACAAGGAGGTTAAGAGGAGATCAGATTGAAGTTTTTAAGATATTGAATGGGTATGAAAATATTGATAGAAATATGTTTTTCTCACTCAAGAAGGATAGCAGAACTAGAGGACATGAGGTAAAATTAGTAAAGGATCAATGTAGATTGGACATCAGGAAGCACTCGTTCTCACAGAGGACAATAAATGAATGGAACAAATTGTCTACAGATTGTGTAACTGCTAGCAGCGTGAATATGTTTAAAAACAAGGTTGACACATATCTCAGGAGGGCGGGTTATAAGTAGATGAACATTGTTGGAATCTCGATAAGCCAATGGCTTCCTTGTCCACTTGCCATCTGGGCCTTTGGCTTGGATGGCAAATCTTGTTAAATGTCATAATGTGTAGGTTCTGAGAAATACACAAAGAAATATCACTGACTAGAACTGTCTTGGATTGACTAGAACTGTCTTGTATTGGCTAGAACTGTCTTGTATTGACTAGAACTGTCTTGTATTGACTAGAACTGTCTTGGATTGACTAGAACCGTCTTTAAAAAATAAAAAAGTCTCAACATATTTGATTCATTTTTGTTTTATTTTGTAGCTAATATGTATGGCTAATTTTTTTCTACTGGACACTGGGCTATACAGCCACTCAGCAATTATCTAGTAGCAGGGTGAAAATAAAAAATGTTGCTTTCTTTTTTTGATGAAATTCAAAAAGTAATATCCCCATGATAAGATTATGTGCAGTAGTTTTTATCATTTTATTATAATAAAGAGTCTTTTTTAGCAACAAAATGATACCTCAATCACAATCATGCAATAATTATTAGTGATGTTATTTTAAAGCATCCTTATGAATAACTCTGATTTGTATACACCATGGAAATTTATCATTGGTCACTCCTAGGGTTAATATATAGGGATGTGATTCTTTACCTGAATCTTTACGTTTCTTTATAATCCACCAGGTCTAATGGGAAGGTTCTATTGTATAATATGTATAATCCACCAGGTCTAATGGGAAGGTTTTATTGTATAATATGTATAATCCACCAGGTCTAATTGGAAGGTTCTATAGTATAATATGTATAATCCACCAGGTCTAATGGGAAGGTTCTATTGTATAATATGTATAATCCACCAGGTCTAATGGGAAGGTTCTATTGTATAATATGTATAATCCACCAGATCTAATGCGAAGGTTCTATTGAATAATATGTATAATCCACCAGATCTAATGGGAAGGTTCTATTGAATAATATGTATAATCCACCAGGTCTAATGGGAAGGTTCTATTGTATAATATGTATAATCCACCAGGTCCAATGGGAAGGTTCTATTGTATAATATGTATAATCCACCAGGTCCAATGGGAAGGTTATATTGTATAATATGTATAATCCACCAGGTCTAATGGGAAGGTTCTATTGTATAATATGTATAATCCACCAGGTCTAATGGGAAGGTTCTATTGTATAATATGTATAATCCACCAGGTCTAATGGGAAGGTTCTATTGTATAATATGTATAATCCACCAGGTCCAATGGGAAGGTTCTATTGTATAATATGTATAATCCACCAGGTCTAATGGGAAGGTTCTATTGTATAATATGTATAATCCACCAGATCTAATGGGAAGGTTCTATTGAATAATATGTATAATCCACCAGGTCCAATGGGAAGGTTCTATTGTATAATATGTATAATCCACCAGGTCCAATGGGAAGGTTCTATTGTATAATATGTATAATCCACCAGGTCCAATGGGAAGGTTCTATTGTATAATATGTATAATCCACCAGGTCCAATGGGAAGGTTCTATTGTATAATATGTATAATCCACCAGGTCCAATGGGAAGGTTCTATTGTATAATATGTATAATCTACCAGGTCCAATGGGAAGGTTCTATTGTATAATATGTACAATCCACCAGGTCTAATGGGAAGGTTCTATTGTATAATATGTATAATCCACCAGGTCCAATGGGAAGGTTATATTGTATAATATGTATAATCCACCAGGTCCAATGGGAAGGTTCTATTGTATAATATCCAACACTGTAAAATTGCAGTATATCAATCTACTGCGGCATTCTTTGAGGTGACCATTTTTATGATCTCTAACCTAATAAAATGAGAATTTCCTTCAGGCAGTGAGCTATTATGATTGTAAGACTGGCAGAAACTGGCAAGAGTCATTCCATAAAATATGCTAAATGAGCTATAAACTGGCAAGAGCCATTCCATAAAATATGCTAAATGAGCTATAAACTGGCAAGAGTCATTCCATAAAATATGCTAAATGAGCTATAAACTGGCAAGAGTCATTCCATAAAATATGTTAAATGAGCTATAAACTGGCAAGAGTCATTTCATAAAATATGTTAAATGAGCTATAAACTGGCAAGAGTCATTCCATAAAATATGCTAAATGAGCTATAAACTGGCAAGAGTCATTCCATAAAATATGCTAAATGAGCTATAAACTGGCAAGAGTCATTCCATAAAATATGTTAAATGAGCTATAAACTGGCAAGAGTCATTCCATAAAATATGCTAAATGAGCTATAAACTGGCAAGAGTCATTCCATAAAATATGCTAAATGAGCTATAAACTGGCAAGAGTCATTCCATAAAATATGTTAAATGAGCTACAAACTGCTGGAATTGCCTCAGCAAAGAACATATAAATTTAGTTTGGTGTCACGGTAGTTTGGTGTCACGGTAGTTTGGTGTCACGGTAGTTTGGTGTCACGGTAGTTTGGTGTCATGGTAGTTTGGTGTCACGGTAGTTTGGTGTCATGGTAGTTTGGTGTCATGGTAGTTTGGTGTCACGGTAGTTTGGTGTCATGGTAGTTTGGTGTCACGGTAGTTTGGTGTCACGGTAGTTTGGTGTCACGGTAGTTTGGTGTCATGGTAGTTTGGTGTCATGGTAGTTTGGTGTCATGGTAGTTTGGTGTCACGGTAGTTTGGTGTCATGGTAGTGCAGATATGTTTCAATAAGATATCAAATTACAGTTTGGGGTAGTGTCATGGTAGTCCAGCATTTCAAGATATATACAGGCTGTATGTTAAAATAATTACTGGCAACAATATTTTTTCGACTTGTAAAAGTTGTTAAATTTTGTTTCTATTGCTTGGATTGTTTAGCAATAGCACTGTGAGACTTTTGTCTGGTCATGCCCATGGGACACGACATTTCAACACCCCAAGTTAGAATTCTATATAGAATTTTTACCCCAAACCCCAGGTGATTATTCTGTTATCAAATCTTCACCCCCAACTGGTTGTCATAGGCGTGGTTGTCATAGGCATGGTTGTCATAGGTGTGGTTGTCATAGGTGTGGTTGTCATAGGCGTGGTTGTCATAGGTGTGGTTGTCATAGGCGTGGTTGTCATAGGTGTCATTGTAATAGGCGTGGTTGTCATGTATGGTTGTCATAGGCGTGGTTGTCATAGGTGTCATTGTAATAGGCAGGGTTGTCATATTTGTGATTGTAAAAGGTGTAGTTGTAATTGGCGTGGTTGTCATAGGTGTGGTTGTAATAGGTGTGGTTGTCATAGGTGTAGTTGTTCATGCACTTAAAGTGATACTTTCTGGACAGTTCAAGAGGTCAACATGTATTTCTGGCTCCTGGTCTGGAGCTCCCAGAACAACCCCCCACAGATCTACTGTTGCTGCATCTAACATTAAAACAACCCCCCACAGATCTACTGTTGCTGCATCTCACATTAAAACATCAGACCATGTCCGTGGATGAGCCACACACCCAGGAGAGATGTAACATCCACCGTCAGACCGTGTCCGTGGATGAGCCACACACCCAGGAGAGATGTAACATCCACCGTCAGACCGTGTCCGTGTCACACACCCAGGAGAGATGTAACATCCACCGTCAGACCGTGCTCGTGGATGAGTCACACACCCATGAGAGATGTAACATCCACCGTCAGACGGTGTCCGTGGATAAGCCACTCACCCAGGACAGATGTAACATCCACCGTCAGACCGTGTCCGTGTCACACACTCAGGAGAGATGTAACATCCACCGTCAGACCGTGTCCGTGGATGAGCCACACACCCAGGAGAGATGTGACATCCACCGTCAGACCGTGTCCGTGTCACACACTCAGGAGAGATGTAACAACCACCGTCAGACCGTGTCCGTGGATGAGCCACACACCCAGGAGAGATGTAACATCCACCGTCAGACCGTGTCCGTGGATGAGCCACACACCCAGGAGAGATGTAACATCCAACGTCAGACCGTGTCCGTGTCACACACTCAGGAGAGATGTAACATCCATCGTCAGACCGTGTCCGTGGATGAGCCACACACCCAGGAGAGATGTAACATCCACCGTCAGACCGTGTCCGTGTCACACACTCAGGAGAGATGTAACATCCACCGTCAGACCGTGTCCGTGTCACACACCCAGGAGAGATGTAACATCCACCGTCAGACCGTGTCCGTGGATGAGTCACACACCCAGGAGAGATGTAACATCCACCGTCAGACCGTGTCCGTGGATGAGTCACACACACAGGAGAGATGTAACATCCACCGTCAGACCGTGTCCGTGTCACACACCCAGGAGAGATGTAACATCCACCGTCAGACCGTGTCCGTGGATGAGCCACACCCAGGAGAGATGTAACATCCAACGAGAGATGGGACTAATAACACAAAAGTAGCCCTAACCTGGGCCAGTGAAGGTTAAAGGAAGAGGAAGGCCACATCAACAAGGAGAAGGACTGTGGAAGTAGAGGCTGGAGTCGTTGTAGGACGGCAGAGAACACAGCCAGAGATCGTATGATATGGTGGAAGTTACTAAGTGGCGTGACGCACCACCGGGGTGTGAAGAGGATGAGTAACCGACCAACCGACCGATGACCGACCGACAGACACACTTTATTTGAATCATATGCATCTCTCAAAAATTTAGTACATAAAAGTACAAAAATATGCAAATATTATATAATTATTAAATAAGGGTCCAGGAGATTTTGGACTGTTAAGGCTAAAATATAGCCGCTCTCACAGGAGCCACCCAAGTATAATTAAAAATCCTGGCGTATACAAATACCGAGGTAGTAGCATATCAGTAGACAGACTCAAGGCTATACACTGTGTCCTTATGGCTGATTTGAATGGTTGTTCATCCAAAGAGGTACAATACAAACTGGCTATTCATTCATATTGACAAATATACAATTTCGGTGTGCACAGAGCTATATGTGTATGTAAATAATGATATTTGATGAAAGTTGCAAAACCGTGTAATCTGTGAGTGTAGATTTGTTTTTTTTTACTAAATCATATGTATTATTGTTCAAATGTGACAAAGTGTATCTGATACTTTTTCACAAATTCGTGTTGTGTGTATGTTGTATTGTCCACATGTTGTGTGTATGTTGTATGTTGTCCACGTGTTGTGTGTATGTTGTATGTTGTCCACATGTTGCGTGTATGTTGTATTGTCCATGTGTTGCGTGTATGTTGTATGTTGTCCACGTGTTGTATGTTGTCCACGTGTTGTATGTTGTCCACGTGTTGTGTGTATGTTGTATGTTGTCCACATGTTGCGTGTATGTTGTATGTTGTCCACGTGTTGCGTGTATGTTGTCCACGTGTTGTGTGTGTACATTGTATGTTGTCGACGTGTTGTGTGTATGTTGTATTGTCGACGTGTTGTGTGTATGTTGTATGTTGTCCACGTGTTGTGTGTACGTTGTATGTTGTCCACGTGTTGTGTGTATGTTGTATTGTCGACGTGTTGTGTATATGTTGTGTGTTGTGTGTATGTTGTCCACAAGTTGTGTGTACGTTGTATGTTGTCCACGTATTGTGTGTATGTTGTATGTTGTCCACGTGTTGTGTGTATGTTGTATGTTGTCCACGTGTGTTAAAATTGTGAACACGGTTGTTTTGATCAAGCGGTAAGTTTTGAAGGTAGACAAGTAGTTTGTAATGTTTTAATTTATGATACAATTTTAGTTCTTTAGTTCCTACTGGTGCATCCAAAGCCCATACCCAGGGGGTCAGTTCATACCCAGGGGTCAGCTCATACCCAGGGGGTCAGTTCATACCCAAGGGGTAAGTTCAAGTGTAGGTAGTCATAGCATTGACCAGACATATGAAATGGGGACTGATCCCATTTCTTCCCAGGTTCACCCAACATGTAATCACTGGCACCAAGTTCCTAGAATATTCCACCCCCCCCCCACCCCCCACCCCCAGTGTATCTACATCAGCAGCAGCAGACAACATACAGGGAGCCAGCCTTCAGCACCAGCAAATTACCCTAATTGATGGGAAAGGGAAAGCCTGAGCCTTGACTGGGGAGACATCTGGGGAAGGGATGAAAGCAGCTGATAAGTCATTACCACAAAGTACTCAGACTCCCTGTCTGTCCCACTGATCCCAGGACTGGAGGGAGACTTGGTTTTGAAGGGCACCAAGGCTAGAACAGGGGGCACCAAGGCCAGAATGGGGGACAGCAAGGCCAGAATGGGGGGCACCAAGGCCAGAATGGGGAGGCACCAAGGCCAATCTGACTCTGATCAAAAGGGCAACACGGCCACTTTCATAAATTATCTAATCCATCAATTGTCCACTGGACGAAATTCTGTGCCATTCCCGATTCACATTGATCTTTCTTCATCTTTTTAATGACCACCTTCATTTGGTTGAAGATTTTGTAATTTTGGGGGTAATCTTTGGCAGCAGGAAAGAAAGAAGAAATGTAGTAGTGCGATTTAGTGGGGTTAGGGGATGTAGAAAGGGAGGGAAGTGGATGGGAGGGGTGTTTATAGAATTCAGAGGAGGCACTGTCCAGGGTGGTCGCAGACACCACTACTTGGGACAGGCTGTTCCATGTGGCTATTGTGCATTGGAAAAATGATGTCTTCCTGTACTGTGTACGGTGGAAGGGAAGGTCATACCCGATGTCATGGGTCTTCCTCTTGTTTGAATTTAGTGGACCGGATAGTGTGGGGAGGTACAGCGAGTAACTGAGATGCTTCCTGTGTTATATTTATATAGCATACTGAGGCTTGCTTTCTTTCTATGGATCTTTTCAAAGTCCATAACATTTTTCACATTGAAATACCACATTATTGAAATGAACATGTCTCCATAACCATTATAGTCAATCACACTGAGACAAACCTTGTCAGATTTGCTGAAGTAAGCAATATTTTCCCGGCCAAAATAGTATCGTCTCCAACGCAACAACAGGAATCCCCACTTTCCACGCCGACAAACCAATGAACGGTGCTGATTCACAATACTGACTTTATTAAAGATCCAATAGCGATTGGTAGTGTTAATGCAAGGGGCTTCCTGTCAGCAATGTCAGCAGGGGCTTCCTGTCAGCAATGTCAGCAGGGGCTTCCTGTCAGCAATGTCAGCAGGGGCTTCCTGTCAGCAATGTCAGCAGGGGCTTCCTGTCAGCAATGTCAGCAGGGGCTTCCTGTCAGCAATGTCAGCAGGTGCGGAGTCGCATTCCAGATGAAAATACAAAGTGAGCCCAGAAGGACAGCGATGGCCACCAAAGTGAGCCAAGAAGGACAGCGATGACCACCAAAGTGAGCCAAGAAGGACAGCGATGACCACCAAAGTGAGCCAAGAAGGACAGCGATGGCCACCAAAGTGAGCCAAGAAGGACAGCGATGGCCACCAAAGTGAGCCAAGGACAGCGATGACCACCAAAGTGAGCCAAGGACAGCGATGACCACCAAAGTGAGCCAAGGACAGTGATGGCCACCAAAGTGAGCCAAGGACAGCGATGGCCACCAAAGTGAGCCAAGGACAGCGATGGCCACCAAAGTGAGCCAAGGACAGCGATGACCACCAAAGTGAGCCAAGGACAGCGATGGCCACCAAAGTGAGCCAAGGACAGCGATGGCCACCAAAGTGAGCCAAGGACAGCGATGGCCACCAAAGTGAGCCAAGGACAGCGATGACCACCAAAGTGAGCCAAGGACAGCGATGACCACCAAAGTGAACCAAGGACAGCGATGGCCACCAAAGTGAGCAAAGGACAGCGATGGCCACCAAAGTGAGCCAAGGGACAGCGATGGCCACCAAAGTGAGCCAAGGACAGCGATGGCCACCAAAGTGAGCCAAGGACAGCGATGACCACCAAAGTGAGCCAAGGACAGCGATGACCACCAAAGTGAGCCAAGAAGGACAGCGATGACCACCAAAGTGAGCCAAGGACAGCGATGACCACCAAAGTGAGCCAAGGACAGCGATGGCCACCAAAGTGAGCCAAGGACAGCGATGGCCACCAAAGTGAGCCAAGGACAGCGATGGCCACCAAAGTGAGCCAAGGACAGCAATGGCCACCAAAGTGAACCAAGAAGGACAGCGATGACCACCAAAGTGAGCCAAGGACAGCGATGACCACCAAAGTGAGCCAAGGACAGCGATGGCCACCAAAGTGAGCCAAGGACAGCGATGACCACCAAAGTGAGCCAAGGACAGCGATGGCCACCAAGGCAACTAATGGCAGTAGTCTACTGGCCGACAGTTTTATCACGGACAGTTTGGCGGGTAACTTGTAAATTGTTGCAGTGCCATCGGTTACTCCGAGCCCTGTACATGATCTGTCACCTACCTTATACACGGTTCACCTGTACATGATCTGTCACCTACCTTATACACCTGTACATGATCTGTCACCTACCTTATACACCTGTACATGATCTGTCACCTACCTTATACACCTGTACATGATCTGTCACCTACCTTATACACCTGTACATGATCTGTCACCTACCTTATACACCTGTACATGATCTGTCACCTACCTTATACACCTGTCCGTAAGTTCCATTGCCAACTACTTCAATCAGGTCAAATATGCCGGCTGGATCCTGAAAACATGAGAGAATAATTTTATATTTGACTAGTATCAAACAAAATCCATACACATACATAATGATAAAAGTGTATATTGTATAATTATAGTCAAAGGAGATTCACTAAGACATAGCATATGTCGCTAGTGTGAAAGCTCTCTTATGTTTAATATAGAAAAAATAAAAAATTACATTGGGAATCTAATTTAAAATTTGCTTGTCCGCCTAAACAGAATATAAGAAAAAAAGATAATATAAGACGTGGCGCAGCAGCTATGCAACACTTGTCGAGTGAAAAAATATGCATATATATATATATACATATACATGTATACCCAGACATATTTTTATATAATTTGCAATTTCATACAACTTCACATGGCTTGTTGGCTATTTGGTAGATTAGTTCACCCTGTTCTTCTAGTTCTACTTTGTCCTTTGGGTCTAGCAACAGACTCAGTGTTGTGTGGGGACACATGGCTGTGGTCACCCTGTATTTCTTCAGGAACCGGTCAAACCTCTCTGAGACACCTTCTACGTATGGGAAGATAACTCTCTGAGACACCTTCTACGTATGGGAAGATAACTCTCTGAGACACATTCTATGTACGGGAAGATAACTCTCTGAGACACCTTCTACGTATGGGAAGATAACTCTCTGAGACACCTTCTATGTACGGGAAGATAACTCTCTGAGACACCTTCTACGTATGGGAAGATAACTCTCTGAGACACCTTCTACGTATGGGAAGATAACTCTCTGAGACACCTTCTACGTATGGGAAGATAACTCTCTGAGACACCTTCTACGTATGGGAAGATAACTCTCTGAGACACCTTCTACGTATGGGAAGATAACTCTCTGAGACACCTTCTACGTATGGGAAGATAACTCTCTGAGACACCTTCTACGTATGGGAAGATAACTCTCTGAGACACCTTCTAGGTATGGGAAGATAACTCTCTGAGACACCTTCTACGTATGGGAAGATAACTCTCTGAGACACCTTCTACGTATGGGAAGATAACTCTCTGAGACACCTTCTACGTATGGGAAGATAACTCTCTGAGACACCTTCTACGTACGGGAAGATAACTCTCTGAGACACCTTCTACGTACGGGAAGATAACTCTCTGAGACACCTTCTACGTATGGGAAGATAACTCTCTGAGACACCTTCTATGTATGGGAAGATAACTCTCTGAGACACCTTCTATGTATGGGAAGATAACTCTCTGAGACACATTCTATGTATGGGAAGATAACTCTCTGAGACACATTCTGTGTATGGGAAGATAACTCTCTGAGACACCTTCTACGTATGGGAAGATAACTCTCTGAGACACCTTCTACGTATGGGAAGATAACTCTCTGAGACACCTTCTACGTATGGGAAGATAACTCTCTGAGACACCTTCTACGTATGGGAAGATAACTCTCTGAGACACCTTCTACGTATGGGAAGATAACTCTCTGAGACACCTTCTACGTATGGGAAGATAACTCTCTGAGACACCTTCTACGTATGGGAAGATAACTCTCTGAGACACCTTCTATGTATGGGAAGATAACTCTCTGAGACACCTTCTATGTATGGGAAGATAACTCTCTGAGACACCTTCTACGTATGGGAAGATTACTCTCTGAGACACATTCTATGTATGGGAAGATAACTCTCTGAGACACCTTCTACGTATGGGAAGATAACTCTCTGAGACACCTTCTATGTATGGGAAGATAACTCTCTGAGACACCTTCTATGTATGGGAAGATAACTCTCTGAGACACCTTCTACGTATGGGAAGATAACTCTCTGAGACACATTCTATGTATGGGAAGATAACTCTCTGAGACACATTCTATGTATGGGAAGATTACTCTCTGAGACACATTCTATGTATGGGAAGATAACTCTCTGAGACACATTCTACGTATGGGAAGATAACTCTCTGAGACACATTCTATGTATGGGAAGATAACTCTCTGAGACACCTTCTACGTATGGGAAGATAACTCTCTGAGACACCTTCTACGTATGGGAAGATAACTCTCTGAGACACCTTCTACGTATGGGAAGATAACTCTCTGAGACACATTCTATGTACGGGAAGATAACTCTCTGAGACACCTTCTACGTATGGGAAGATAACTCTCTGAGACACCTTCTATGTATGGGAAGATAACTCTCTGAGACACCTTCTATGTACGGGAAGATAACTCTCTGAGACACAGTCTACGTATGGGAAGATTACTCTCTGAGACACATTCTATGTATGGGAAGATAACTCTCTGAGACACCTTCTATGTACGGGAAGATAACTCTCTGAGACACCTTCTACGTATGGGAAGATAACTCTCTGAGACACCTTCTACGTATGGGAAGATAACTCTCTGAGACACCTTCTACGTATGGGAAGATAACTCTCTGAGACACCTTCTACGTATGGGAAGATAACTCCCTGAGACACCTTCTATGTATGGGAAGATAACTCTCTGAGACACCTTCTATGTATGGGAAGATAACTCTCTGAGACACATTCTATGTATGGGAAGATAACTCTCTGAGAAACATTCTGTGTATGGGAAGATAACTCTCTGAGACACCTTCTACGTATGGGAAGATAACTCTCTGAGACACCTTCTACGTATGGGAAGATAACTCTCTGAGACACCTTCTACGTATGGGAAGATAACTCTCTGAGACACATTCTATGTATGGGAAGATAACTCTCTGAGACACCTTCTACGTATGGGAAGATAACTCTCTGAGACACCTTCTACGTATGGGAAGATAACTCTCTGAGACACCTTCTACGTATGGGAAGATAACTCTCTGAGACACCTTCTACGTATGGGAAGATAACTCTCTGAGACACCTTCTACGTATGGGAAGATAACTCTCTGAGACACCTTCTACGTATGGGAAGATAACTCTCTGAGACACCTTCTACGTATGGGAAGATAACTCTCTGAGACACCTTCTATGTATGGGAAGATAACTCTCTGAGACACATTCTATGTATGGGAAGATAACTCTCTGAGACACCTTCTACGTATGGGAAGATAACTCTCTGAGACACATTCTATGTATGGGAAGATAACTCTCTGAGACACCTTCTACGTATGGGAAGATAACTCTCTGAGACACCTTCTATGTATGGGAAGATAACTCTCTGAGACACCTTCTACGTATGGGAAGATAACTCTCTGAGACACCTTCTATGTATGGGAAGATAACTCTCTGAGACACCTTCTATGTATGGGAAGATAACTCTCTGAGACACCTTCTATGTATGGGAAGATAACTCTCTGAGACACCTTCTATGTATGGGAAGATTACTCTCTGAGACACATTCTATGTATGGGAAGATAACTCTCTGAGACACATTCTACGTATGGGAAGATAACTCTCTGAGACACATTCTATGTATGGGAAGATAACTCTCTGAGACACCTTCTATGTATGGGAAGATAACTCTCTGAGACACCTTCTACGTATGGGAAGATAACTCTCTGAGACACCTTCTACGTATGGGAAGATAACTCTCTGAGACACATTCTATGTACGGGAAGATAACTCTCTGAGACACCTTCTACGTATGGGAAGATAACTCTCTGAGACACCTTCTATGTATGGGAAGATAACTCTCTGAGACACCTTCTATGTACGGGAAGATAACTCTCTGAGACACAGTCTACGTATGGGAAGATTACTCTCTGAGACACATTCTATGTATGGGAAGATAACTCTCTGAGACACCTTCTATGTACGGGAAGATAACTCTCTGAGACACAGTCTACGTATGGGAAGATTACTCTCTGAGACACATTCTATGTATGGGAAGATAACTCTCTGAGATACCTTCTATGTATGGGAAGATAACTCTCTGAGACACCTTCTATGTACGGGAAGATAACTCTCTGAGACACCTTCTATGTATGGGAAGATAACTCTCTGAGACTTCTATGTATGGGAAGATAACTCTCTGAGATACCTTCTATGTATGGGAAGATAACTCTCTGAGACTTCTATGTATGGGAAGATAACTCTCTGAGACTTCTATGTATGGGAAGATAACTCTCTGAGACACCTTCTACGTATGGGAAGATTACTCTCTGAGACACATTCTATGTATGGGAAGATAACTCTCTGAGACACCTTCTACGTATGGGAAGATAACTCTCTGAGACACCTTCTATGTATGGGAAGATAACTCTCTGAGACACCTTCTACGTATGGGAAGATAACTCTCTGAGACACCTTCTACGTATGGGAAGATAACTCTCTGAGACACCTTCTACGTATGGGAAGATAACTCTCTGAGACACCTTCTACGTATGGGAAGATAACTCTCTGAGACACCTTCTATGTATGGGAAGATAACTCTCTGAGACACCTTCTATGTATGGGAAGATAACTCTCTGAGACACCTTCTACGTATGGGAAGATTACTCTCTGAGACACATTCTATGTATGGGAAGATAACTCTCTGAGACACCTTCTACGTATGGGAAGATAACTCTCTGAGAAACCTTCTACGTATGGGAAGATAACTCTCTGAGACACCTTCTACGTATGGGAAGATAACTCTCTGAGACACCTTCTATGTATGGGAAGATAACTCTCTGAGACACCTTCTATGTATGGGAAGATAACTCTCTGAGACACCTTCTATGTATGGGAAGATAACTCTCTGAGACACCTTCTATGTATGGGAAGATTACTCTCTGAGACACATTCTATGTATGGGAAGATAACTCTCTGAGACACATTCTACGTATGGGAAGATAACTCTCTGAGACACATTCTATGTATGGGAAGATAACTCTCTGAGACACCTTCTATGTATGGGAAGATAACTCTCTGAGACACCTTCTACGTATGGGAAGATAACTCTCTGAGACACCTTCTACGTATGGGAAGATAACTCTCTGAGACACATTCTATGTACGGGAAGATAACTCTCTGAGACACCTTCTACGTATGGGAAGATAACTCTCTGAGACACCTTCTATGTATGGGAAGATAACTCTCTGAGACACCTTCTATGTATGGGAAGATAACTCTCTGAGACACAGTCTACGTATGGGAAGATTACTCTCTGAGACACATTCTATGTATGGGAAGATAACTCTCTGAGACACCTTCTATGTACGGGAAGATAACTCTCTGAGACACCTTCTACGTATGGGAAGATAACTCTCTGAGCCCCCTTCTACGGATGGGAAGATAACTCTCTGAGACACCTTCTACGTATGGGAAGATAACTCTCTGAGACACCTTCTACGTATGGGAAGATAACTCCCTGAGACACCTTCTATGTATGGGAAGATAACTCTCTGAGACACCTTCTATGTATGGGAAGATAACTCTCTGAGACACATTCTATGTATGGGAAGATAACTCTCTGAGAAACATTCTGTGTATGGGAAGATAACTCTCTGAGACACCTTCTACGTATGGGAAGATAACTCTCTGAGACACCTTCTACGTATGGGAAGATAACTCTCTGAGACACGTTCTACGTATGGGAAGATAACTCTCTGAGACACATTCTATGTACGGGAAGATAACTCTCTGAGACACCTTCTACGTATGGGAAGATAACTCTCTGAGACACCTTCTACGTATGGGAAGATAACTCTCTGAGACACCTTCTACGTATGGGAAGATAACTCTCTGAGACACATTCTATGTATGGGAAGATAACTCTCTGAGACACCTTCTGTGTATGGGAAGATAACTCTCTGAGACACCTTCTACGTATGGGAAGATAACTCTCTGAGACACCTTCTACGTATGGGAAGATAACTCTCTGAGACACATTCTATGTACGGGAAGATAACTCTCTGAGACACCTTCTACGTATGGGAAGATAACTCTCTGAGACACCTTCTATGTATGGGAAGATAACTCTCTGAGACACCTTCTATGTATGGGAAGATAACTCTCTGAGACACAGTCTACGTATGGGAAGATTACTCTCTGAGACACATTCTATGTATGGGAAGATAACTCTCTGAGACACCTTCTATGTACGGGAAGATAACTCTCTGAGACACAGTCTACGTATGGGAAGATTACTCTCTGAGACACATTCTATGTATGGGAAGATAACTCTCTGAGATACCTTCTATGTATGGGAAGATAACTCTCTGAGACACCTTCTATGTACGGGAAGATAACTCTCTGAGACACCTTCTATGTATGGGAAGATAACTCTCTGAGACTTCTATGTATGGGAAGATAACTCTCTGAGACACCTTCTATGTATGGGAAGATAACTCTCTGAGACACCTTCTATGTATGGGAAGATAACTCTCTGAGACTTCTATGTATGGGAAGATAACTCTCTGAGACACCTTCTATGTATGGGAAGATAACTCTCTGAGACACCTTCTAAGTATGGGAAGATAACTCTCTGAGACTTCTATGTATGGGAAGATAACTCTCTGAGACTTCTATGTATGGGAAGATAACTCTCTGAGACTTCTATGTATGGGAAGATAACTCTCTGAGACACCTTCTATGTATGGGAAGATAACTCTCTGAGACACCTTCTATGTATGGGAAGATAACTCTCTGAGACTTCTATGTATGGGAAGATAACTCTCTGAGACTTCTAGGTATGGGAAGATAACTCTGAGACACCTTCTACGTATGGGAAGATAACTCTCTGAGACTTCTACGTATGGGAAGATAACTCTCTGAGACTTCTATGTATGGGAAGATAACTCTCTGAGACACCTTCTATGTATGGGAAGATAACTCTCTGAGACACCTTCTACGTATGGGAAGATAACTCTCTGAGACACCTTCTACGTATGGGAAGATAACTCTCTGAGACACCTTCTACGTACGGGAAGATAACTCTCTGAGACACCTTCTACGTACGGGAAGATAACTCTCTGAGACACCTTCTACGTATGGGAAGATAACTCTCTGAGACACCTTCTACGTATGGGAAGATAACTCTCTGAGACACCTTCTACGTATGGGAAGATAACTCTCTGAGACACCTTCTACGTATGGGAAGATAACTCTCTGAGACACCTTCTACGTATGGGAAGATAACTCTCTGAGACACCTTCTACGTATGGGAAGGTAACTCTCTGAGACACCTTCTACGTATGGGAAGATAACTCTCTGAGACACCTTCTACGTATGGGAAGATAACTCTCTGAGACACCTTCTACGTATGGGAAGATAACTCTCTGAGACACCTTCTACGTATGGGAAGATAACTCTCTGAGACACCTTCTACGTATGGGAAGATAACTCTCTGAGACACCTTCTACGTACGGGAAGATAACTCTCTGAGACACCTTCTATGTATGGGAAGATAACTCTCTGAGACACCTTCTACGTACGGGAAGATAACTCTCTGAGACACCTTCTACGTATGGGAAGATAACTCTCTGAGACACCTTCTACGTACGGGAAGATAACTCTCTGAGACACCGTCTACGTATGGGAAGATAACTCTCTGAGACACATTCTATGTATGGGAAGATAACTCTCTGAGACACCTTCTACGTATGGGAAGATAACTCTCTGAGACACCTTCTACGTATGGGAAGATAACTCTCTGAGACACCTTCTACGTATGGGAAGATAACTCTCTGAGACACCTTCTACGTATGGGAAGATAACTCTCTGAGACACCTTCTACGTATGGGAAGATAACTCTCTGAGACACCTTCTACATATGGGAAGATAACCTGCTTTCTGTAGTATTTGTCCTATTTCTTATCTGCTGTTCTCTTCTTGTTTTTTGTCTCCTACTAAAGGCCCAGGGAGGGTAGCTAAGGAAGGGTAGCTAAGGAAGGGTAGCTAAGGAAGGGTAGCTAAGGAAGGGTAGCTAAGGAAGGGTAGCTAAGGGTTCCTTTTAACCATTTTAGTTCGACAGGCCAGAATTCCGGCGTAGCAGTGTGTGACGCTACAGTACGACACGCTGGATTTTCGGCATGTTCATCATTTAAATCACTTTTACTCATAATTACCCACTACGTGGAGCCACTGGTTATATACAGTTGTCAAGGTGAATGAATTAGCTATTCAGTAGCGGCAATCGTTGATTATCACTCGATATAATCTGACAGATTTTCACGGTTTTTATGATGAATTACCAAAATCTACGATGGCCACAGTGACGGACGGCATTACTTCAACTGGCGATTTACCGCCGCATGTTTTTGACAGATTATTTTATAGTTTTACCATCGAATCTTTGTCGGATGTTGACGATTGAAACAACGGAGGCAAAACACTGACAGCAGGAGTATTTTCGATCGCCACTCGGACGTCAGTGATGTTGAAAGTGACGGTGTAAACCCTGAGGATAAGCTGCACACTGTACTATCACTGTACTATCACTGTACTATCACTGTACTATCACTGTACTATCACTGTACTATCACTGTACTATCACTGTACTATCACTGTACTATCAATGCTGGATGATGCATCGTTGCCAGAGTTTGATTTTTTTAAGAAGGAAAAGCCGACTGTGATTCCGTCAACATGCAACGTTTGATTGGAATCGACCCAGTAGCAATGGATGTGTTAACAAATATACATATTGTATTTTATATCATAGTACACTCCTGTGGCATGATCAACATGAGTAGTTTACATTAAATATGTACACCGGTATACAACTGTGCTCAGTAACTGCAAAAACGTTGAAATCGTGGTGGCCATCTTGGATTGATGGTTACCATGACAACGAAATGTAAAATGATATGGCTCGTTTTACTTGCTGATTATCGTAATTTCAGAATATATAATATTCCTATTCGTAAAATGCATTTTTGTTGCTGAAATCTTGACTTGAAGTGATGCAGAATTTTTGGCTGCTAAATATAGGCCACTTTTTACTTATGCACCAACTTTGGAGATTGGTATCTAATAAACTAATCAAAATAGAAACTTCAAACTTCTCAAATATCTACAAATGTAGGCATACTATTGGCCAAAATAAGATTCATTGGTGTTCTAACATGTTTTGTTATTGAAATGTGGGTTTAAAATCACTCATTCGCTAAATTTTGCACATTGAAGCACAACTTCAATTACAGACTGTGTGAGAACTAGTACACATATGTGGAACTATAGTATGTATGTTACTATCTACATATAATGGAGAATAAGCAGGCCAATTCTCAGTGTTCTAACACAAATAGATTTTGAGTCATTCGTGTTTTAAGTAGGACAAGAAATCTTCATGATTTCCGAAAAGTTACAAAAACGACAGAATCCACCAAATTTGAAATGGTCATAACCCAGAGACTATTCAAGCTACAGACCTATGGGTTGACACATATGGGTTGACACATATGGGTTGACACATATGGTTTGACACATATGGTTTGACACATATGGTTTGACACATGGGTTGACACATATGGGTTGACACATATGGTTTGACACATATGGTTTGACACATATGGGTTGACACATATGGTTTGACACATATGGTTTGACACATATGGTTTGACACATATGGTTTGACACATGGGTTGACACATATGGGTTGACACATATGGTTTGACACATATGGTTTGACACATATGGTTTGACACATATGGTTTGACACATATGGTTTGACACATATGGTTTGACATATATGGGTTGACACATATGGTTTGACACATATGGGTTGACACATATGGGTTGACACACATGGTTTGACACACATGGTTATATTGACCTGTATATCAATTGGTAAAATGTTGGTTGAAATCAAAAATGAGTGGAACAATAGTTTAATATTTTGGTTGATTTTAGACGGCATGCCTCTTTTTGTCCTATTATTTCGTTCTTGTGAATTCTGTGTTTCTCACTAGAAAGGTTGGAAAAAAAGATTTATTTAATAAAAAATCAGATTTTTTATTTTATATATATCTGAGTCATAATTATACACTGAGGGGGCACCAATTTATGAAACCCACAAATGATGCATTGCATGACATCACTGACATGGCTGTTATTGTGGGTATTTCGCTGTTTCTGTTACTGTCAACTAACATGGGTGGGTATTTCACTGTTTCTGTTATTGTCAACTAACATGGGTGGGTATTTCACTGTTTCTGTTATTGTCAACTAACATGGGTGGGTATTTCACTGTTTCTGTTACTGTCAACTAACATGGGTGGGTATTTCACTGTTTCTGTTACTGTCAACTAACATGGACGGGTATTTAACTGTTTCTGTTATTGTCAACTAACATGGGTGGGTATTTCACTGTTTCTGTTACTGTCAACTAACATGGGTGGGTATTTCACTGTTTCTGTTATTGTCAACTAACATGGACGGGTATTTAACTGTTTCTGTTATTGTCAACTAACATGGGTGGGTATTTCACTGTTTCTGTTACTGTCAACTAACATGGGTGGGTATTTCACTGTTTCTGTTATTGTCAACTAACATGGGTGGGTACTTCACTGTTTCTGTTATTGTCAACTAACATGGGTGGGTACTTCACTGTTTCTGTTACTGTCAACTAACATGGTGGGTATTTCACTGTTTATGTTACTGTCAACTAACATGGGTGGGTATTTCACTGTTTCTGTTAATGTCAACTAACATGGGTGGGTATTTCACTGTTTCTGTTACTGTCAACTAACATGGGTGGTTATTTCACTGTTTCTGTTAATGTCAACTAACATGGGTGGGTATTTCACTGTTTCTGTTACTGTCAACTAACATGGGTGGGTATTTCACTGTTTCTGTTACTGTCAACTAACATGGGTGGTTATTTCACTGTTTCTGTTAATGTCAACTAACATGGGTGGGTATTTCACTGTTTCTGTTAATGTCAACTAACATGGGTGGGTATTTCACTGTTTCTGTTACTGTCAACTAACATGAGCGGGTATTTCACTGTTTCTGTTACTGTCAACTAACATGGGTGGGTATTTCGCTGTTTCTGTTACTGTCAACTAACATGGGTGGGTATTTCACTGTTTCTGTTAATGTCAACTAACATTTGTGGTTATTTCACTGTTTCTGTTACTGTCAACTAACATGAGCGGGTATTTCACTGTTTCTGTTATTGTCAACTAACATGGGTGGGTATTTCGCTGTTTCTGTTACTGTCAACTAACATGGGTGGGTATTTCACTGTTTCTGTTACTGTCAACTAACATGGGTGGGTATTTCACTGTTTCTGTTACTGTCAACTAACATGGGTGGGTATTTCACTGTTTCTGTTAATGTCAACTAACATGGGTGGTTATTTCACTGTTTCTGTTACTGTCAACTAACATGAGCGGGTATTTCACTGTTTCTGTTACTGTCAACTAACGTGGGTGGGTATTTCACTGTTTCTGTTAATGTCAACTAACATGGACGGGTATTTCACTGTTTCTGTTACTGTCAACTAACATGGGTGGGTATTTCACTGTTTCTGTTACTGTCAACTAACATGGACGGGTATTTCACTGTTTCTGTTACTGTCAACTAACATGGGTAGGTATTTCAATGTGTTTCTGTTACTGTCAACTAACATGGGTGGGTATTTCGCTGTGTTTGTTACTGTGAACTAACGTGGGTGGGTATTTCGCTGTTTCAGTTACTGTCAAATTACATGGGTGGGTATTTCTCTGTGTTTCTGTTACTGTCAACTAACATGGTTGGGTATTTCGCTGTGTTTTTGTTACTGTCAACTAACATGGTTGGGTATTTCTCTGTGTTTCTGTTACTGTCAACTAACATGGTTGGGTATTTCGCTGTGTTTTTGTTACTGTCAACTAACATGGGTGTGTTACTTTGTTAGCGTCGACTAACATCCATGTGTGTGTTACTGTGCTAGTGTGAATTAACATGGGTGTGTTATTGCATTAGTGTCACCGTTAGTGACAAACAGTGCCTCCTGCCCCCGCCCATCCAGCGGTGCAGGACGAGAGCCCCGTCTCTCGGGCCTCCTGCGCCCGCCCATCCAGCGGTGCAGGACGAGAGCCCCGTCTCTCGGGCCTCCTGCCCCCGCCCATCCAGCGGTGCAGGACGAGAGCCCCGTGTCTCGGGCCTCCTGCGCCCGCCCATCCAGCGGTGCAGGACGAGAGCCCCATCTCTCGGGCCTCCTGCCCCCGCCCATCCAGCGATGCAGGACGAGAGCCCCGTCTCTCGGGCCTCCTGCCCCCGCCCATCCAGCGGCCAGCCTCCGCCGCTTCAGCAGACAGCAGCGGTCCAAGTTGTGCGCAAACAAACTGCTTCACCACTGCCTCTGATTTAGCGATTACGTGCAATCTATGTGACTACCAATATTAAACTTTATGCACACATACAAACCCAGATATACGCACTATTACTCTCGACTTACCCGCAGACTTGCTAGATCTATATCGTCGAGACTGACATTCACATTAGGCGCCGCCATCTTGACTTAGCTTGTGATGAGAGATGAGGGCGAACAATTTGTTTTGTTCGACTTCAATCTTCATCTACGCCTCAAATCTCATTCCGATCACATCATCGTGAAACTAGAATTCACCGAAATTGTAATAAATCCGTTCATCAAGGTCGTCATAGTATAGCAATGTGCAACGTATCCAGAGATTTATCTTCCAGCGAGGACATTCTGACAGCAGGAACTAATTGTGTCCGCTTGGTGGCGCACCTAGCGGCACCCGCAGTCTCCACCTGGTGGTTTAACACGAGACTAACCAAACGGAGATGATAAACCAAAAGTTGAATGGATCTCAGAGCAATGTGATAGAATTGTGAAAGGCAGAAATATGGCAACAGCAAGAAAGCCTTTGATACACTGAAGAAGCTGACAAGAAAACAGTAATACAAGGCTACAGTTACTGAAGATAAGAACAGCTCCCTGCTAACTGATGACGCGGCTGTTCTTGCACGATGGACCGAGTATCGCCAAGAGCTGTACAATCGGTTACAAACTGAAACCTGATGCCCGCATACTGGAAAGTAAAACCAGTAGTGTTGACAAAACAGACAACATGCAAGTGATGAACGAAGAAGTAGAGGAGGCAGAGCGCAAACTGAAAGCAGAAAAATCACCCGGCACCTACAACATTCCAGCAGAGCTGCCCAAACGCAGAGGTCCTCATTACATTATGCCAGGGGATCCGGAAAAAAATCCATAATCATTCTAAGACGATGCAAAAAATACAGAACTATCAGCCTCATTAGTCACCAAGCAAGATCATGTTACGCGTCAAAGGGAAAGCAGAAGAAATACTGGCTGAAGAACAGGCAGGATTTAGGGACGGGAGAAGCACAGTAGTGGACGGCTCTGTTGAGCAGCTCGTTGGGCTATCTACTACCCAATCCCACGTTGAGACGTAATGACGACTGATTTCTACATGACGCTGCCTAGCAACGCTTCTATGAAGACGCACCTCGACAACACCTTGAGTCATTACGTCACGGAGTTGCCTCACCGAGTCGACCTGATCGGCGAGTGGGAGTGCGGGTTGACAGAGATGCAGTATTCGCACACTTGGTACAACGTCACGGAGAACGATGTCTGGTTATTCCTCGAAGAGGTCGATGTTCCTGACGTGACTCGACGCGCGAGATTGTCGTGTGGATATTACGACGACCCGTTAACATTGTTGTACCACGTCAACATCGGACTGTACAGTCTGAGAACGGAGAAGACACGAGCTCAAATGAGCTATAGTTCCGTCACTCAAAAAATGACGTTACACATGACGGAGAACACCTCGTTCACCATACCGTACCACAGCTCGACTACTTCCATGTTAGGATTCCGCAAGATCGTAGCCACCGGAACGGAAACGGATGCTACGTCCGCGTCATCACTCGACTCCGACTCTCGAACTTCCGACTCCTCGTACCCCTTCCACATCGAAGCCCCCGACGTGGTGGACATGACGCAGGGGTTCAACACCCTATACGTATACACGGACGTCGTGGAGTCTCGTATAGTGGGTGACACTCTCGCGCCACTGTTGCGATCCATTCCGATTAGCGGACGTCACGGTGACAGGGTGTCCGAACGTTTCACTAACGTTCACTACATACCTCTGTTGCGCTCGAACTTCCACTCGATCGAAGTGGATATAAGAGACGACATGGGTCGACGCGTGCCATTCGAATACGGTCGAGTGACGGTGACGCTTCATTTTCGTCGACGCAAGACCGGACTGTTCCAATGAACTACAACGATTATTACGCGCGTCAGGCCGGCGGTGCGCTGCCCTACTTCGCCGGTGCGCAATACCAACGAGGTCACGGACTGGGCAGTCTGTTCAGCGGTCTGTTGCGCAGCGCCATGCCGCTCATCAAGAGAGGTGCCGTGGCTTTGGGTAGGGGAGCATTGAAGACCGGCGTTCGTATAGCCGGCGATGTCTTATCGGGCCAGAACATAAAAACGGCTGCCAAGCGACGCGTCACCGATGCCTTGTTGACGGGACTTCGACCTCCCCCTGGTAAACGTATAAAGAGACCGACTGCGAAGGCGAGAATCAGTGCAGTAAAGTATCGACGCAAGAAACGGACATCCAAGAAACGAGAGATCGACATATTCGACAATGACGCTCGTGTATAACTATGCGATCTCCTACACGAACACGACGCTCGTGTATAACTATCCGATCTCCTACATGAACACACCGTATACGATCGTGTATAGACACGAGACCACCCACACGGACGCACCGATGACTTACGGACTTCCCGCCGAATTACGATTCTTACGCGCGCCAGGTCGGCGATGCGCTGCCCGACTTCGTCGGTGCGCAATACCGGCGAGGTTGTGGATTGGACATTCTGTTGCGCCGCGACGTAAACACCGTGACTTTAGGTAAGGGTATAAAACGACCGTCCGCGAAGACGACAATCACTGTAGTAAAGAGACGACGCGAAAGACGGACGTTCAAGAAACGAGAGATCAACAATGGCATTCGTGCATAGACAGTCGTGCGAGGGGGTCAAGAGCGAGCTGGATCTCTTTACCGTACCTCCCACTCAGAACTGCATCATCGCCAGTCACGTGGTGGAACATCAACCCACGGCATCTCTGGACTCTGGAGGACCGATAGAATTCTTCATCCCCGGTTCGGGCGACGATTACATAGATCTCGCTAACACGATGCTACACGTGCAGGTGAAGATGACGCAACCCAACGGAGCCGATCTCGACGCGGCTGCACCCGTAGGACCTGTGAACAACTGGCTGCATTCGTTGTATAGTCAGGTCGACGTCACCCTGAACGGCACGCTCGTGACCCAGTCGACCAACACGTACCCATATAGGGCCTACATCGAAACGCTGTTGACTTACGGAGTCGGTGCCAAGTCGACGCAGCTGACGAATCAGCTGTGGTACAAGGACAAGGCTAGTCGCATGAGCGCCGTCGAGCTGGCAGATGGACCCGATCCCAACCCCGGGTTCGTGACTCGACGAGAGTACATAACAGGCAGTCGCGTGGTCGACATGATGGGTCGTCTCCACGTGGATATGTTTCTGCAGGATAAATTCCTAATCAACGGAGTCGACGTCAAGATACGACTGGTGCGTAGTAAGCCGTCGTTTGCGTTGGTGGCCGGAGGAGCAGCCCCCGATTACAAAATAACGATCGTCAATGCAATCTTGTTCGTCAAGAAGGCCACCCTCAACCCAGCCGTGCAATTGGCTCACGTCAAAGCGCTCGAGAAGAGTACGGTCAAGTATCCGTTACGACCCGTCAACGTCAAGGTGTACTCCATTCCCGCGGGGGCTCGATCGCACACGCACGAGAACCTGTTCCTCAACACGCTGCCGAAACGTCTCGTACTGTGCTGCATCGACAACGACGCCTACAACGGAGCGTACGATAAAAACCCGTTTCATGCCAAGAACAACGCCATAGGCTTCCACTCGGTGTACGTGGACGGACGTCAGATACCCGCCAAACCCTTCCAGCCCAACTTCGAAGACAACCTCTTCGTCAGGAGCTACACGAGCCTGTTCACCTCGACCGACAAGATCTGGCAGGACGAAGGGAACGGTCTGACTCGCGACGACTACCGAGATGGCTACACCTTCTTCTGTTTCGATCTGACCCCCGACCAGTGCTATGGTCCCTGCTTCAATCTGGTGCAAAAAGGCAACCTGCGCATCGAATTTCATTTCCGAGAAGCGCTTCGCACTACCGTGAACGTCGTCGCCTACGCCGAATTCGAATCCGTGCTGGAAATCGACAAGAATCGCAACGTCATCTACGACTACTGAGATGGACACCCTGCAGATCGCTCGTCTACTGGCGATGGATTCGAACACCGCGTCCATCTTTGGCGGCATTGTACCCAAAGACGGACTGCCTAAAACAATAGACGCTTTGCCGATTGCCTTCGTGTGCAACACCGACGACGGCGACGAACCGGGCGAACATTGGATAGCGCTGTACCTGTCCTCCGACGGACGCGGCGAATACTTCTGTTCGTACGGTCTACCACCCCTTCACGCTGCGTTCAGTGCCTTCTTGAACAAACACTGTTTCGAGTGGACTCATAATAGCAAGAGACTTCAGAGTCCACTGTCTAACGTTTGCGGACAATATTGTGTAACTTATATAATGTTTCGATGTAACGGTTCTCCTATGAGAACTTTCGTAAACGCGTTCCGGACCGATCTGGTCGCTAACGATTGTCGCGTGTTCGATTGGATTAACCTACTAAAAAAGGGTATACCGTACTATCGCACATCGTACTGAACCTCTGGCGAGGTGGAGACACCCGTAAGTTCGCGACCTCTGGCGCGATGGTCGACATCCGCAAGTCAACTCATCGTCATCATACCCGTTGTATTCATTCGAACACGCTTGTACTGTCGTCGTTACGATCGCATCGCTTGTATTGCTATCGCTTTGTTTTATTCAATAAAATACGTGTGCACCGTACGCTTTTGTTCGTCTCCTTACTAGGTCAATAACCATAAGTCCGTTAGGTGTCCCCGCCCGTCAGTCCGCCAACCCGCCCGTCAGCCCGCCATTCAGTCGCAGTCGCTAGAGAGCGCACCTGTTACCCGGAAGATCTCCCCACCCGTCAGTCCGCCATTCAATCGCAGTCGCTAAAGAGCGCACGTGTTACCCAGAAGACCACGCACGCGCGCATGTACGCGTGCGTGTCAGTCGCTAGATGGCGCTATCTTCGATTAATAACCGCTAGGGGGCTGCGCGCGCAACCGGATGGAGATGTAGACCATGGGTGGATATTTGTGAGGATTGAAAAGCTATAAGGTACTACTAAGCACCACTTCAAATATCTTGGGTACACCTTAAGCAAAGATGGCACCTCAACTAAGGAAATCAAAATAAGGATTGCAGTGGCCATGTCTGGTATGTCAAGACTTAACATCATCTGGAAGAGCGGAAACATCAAACCAAGCTTAGACTCTACAGAGCACTCGCTGTATCCAGCCTCGTCTACGGATGCGGGACTGGACTCTGACAACTGAGACAGAAAGACTCCTCCGTATTTCGTAGACCGAACACAAGACAAATGAATATGTGAGACCACAAATGGACTCCCTTGGTGGAAAGCAAGAGCCCTTAACTGTTGGCAACAGTGAAACGACGCAAGCTCTCCTGGTTTAACCACAACACTCGATACAACGCCGTTACAAAAACTATCCTGCAATTTTTAAGGCCCCCTGGAGGGCAAGAGAGGACGCGGCCGCCTGAGAAAAAACTTGCTAGATAACATACAAGACACTGCTACGCACAACAGAGGACAGACAACGCTGGCGAGAACTGTATGTGAATGGCATCCCACGACTATCCCAGTCAAGGGATGAAGGTGAGAGTGAAGGTGAAAGTGAGAGTGAAGTTGAACCAAAACTAAAACTAAACTCGATCAGATCTGACCATCGATCTTCGCGAGCCAATGACGCTACTCGCCATTCGTCCGTTCTACGTTAACTGGCCATTTTAAAGTGACAGCTTACTGATTTACTTATGTCATTCACCCAATGTGATGACGTCATGATTCCAGTGGTTTCGGTTCTTCATCACACTTAATAAATGTGTCCCGCTCAGTTTCGTGTCTTTCTCTGGGATGTTTTGCAGTGTTGTTGTAGTTGTTGTTGTTCTCTTTGCCGATGTATCACATGACCTGCCAGACGAAGACGCCGTTGTTTCACGAATGTGGTGATCAGTGGCAGGGATCCCACGACGGTGGTGATCCGTGGGGGATCCCACGACGGTGGTGATCCGTGGGAGGATCCCACGACGGTGGTGATCCGTGGGAGGGATCCGTACAGTTCTTGGTCGGTCATGTGATTGCGCCACGACACGTTTAAGGTTTTCCGCAGCATCTGGTGTAGGTGTCACACGGTGCATTCTGGTGTAGGTGTCACACGGTGCATTCTGGTGTAGGTGCCACACGGTGCATTCTGGTGTAGGTGTCACACGGTGCATTCTGGTGTAGGTGTCACACGGTGCATTCTGGTGTAGGTGTCACACGGTGCATTCTGGTGTAGGTGTCACACGGTGCATTCTGGTGTAGGTGTCACACGGTGCATTCTGGTGTAGGTGTCACACGGTGCATTCTGGTGTAGGTGCCACACGGTGCATTCTGGTGTAGGTGTCACACGGTGCATTCTGGTGTAGGTGTCACACGGTGCATTCTGGTGTAGGTGCCACACGGTGCATTCTGGTGTAGGTGTCACACGGTGCATTCTGGTGTAGGTGTCACACGGTGCATTCTGGTGTAGGTGTCACACGGTGCATTCTGGTGTAGGTGTCACACTGTGCATTCTGGTGTAGGTGTCACACGGTGCATTCTGGTGTAGGTGCCACACGGTGCATTCTGGTGTAGGTGTCACACGGTGCATTCTGGTGTAGGTGTCACACGGTGCATTTTCTATAGTGTGTGTTAGCGACCATGGATCGTATCTATCAGGATCGGTGAAAACCTTCAGTTTGGTGAGTTTGAAGGTGGGTGTTCTCCAAACTTTGTCAAGGGCGTGAATTGCTGCCGATGCCTGGGCTTTTCTACACTGGATGTCATGCTGTGAGTTTGTGTAGGATGCAATGTATGTAAGTATTGGCGTGTTAGTGATTCGGTCAGGCATTTGATGATGGGAAGAAATTGTTCTTTAATTTGCTCGATATATTTTTCAACGAAAACAAAAATGGCAGCAGCAGTGAGACTCTTGTCTGGACTGATAATCTCATATCTTTTGTGATCAAGTACTTACGCTGCTAAGAATGTGACGTCACATATACATAGCAGATACGTCATATGCTTTGTATATTTCATATATGTCACAATAATGCGTCGCAATGCGACGTCCAATTACGTATTTGTCACGTCATAAAGTAACGTAACAATGAGACATTCTACGACGTATTTGACACGTGACACGTCGCAATGCTACGTTCCGTTACGTGTTTTTACGCCACTATGCCACATTGCAATGTAACACTTTTATTTATGTAGCCTACTTGTATTTCGCGTAAGGATGTTACGCGTGGTGTAACTTTCTGTTGCATATTTACATGTCATATCACTGTTATATTACGTTCTTCGCGTAAGGATGTTACGCGTGGTGTAACTTTCTGTTGCATATTTGCATGTCATATCACTGTTATATTACGTTCTTCGCGTAAGGATATTACGCGTGGTGTAACTTTCTGTTGCATATTTACATGTCATATCACTGTTATATTACGTTCTTCGCGTAAGGATGTTACGCGTGGTGTAACTTTCTGTTGCATATTTACATGTCATATCACTGTTATATTATGTTCAAACTACATCTAGCATAGTGATTTTTAACAGAAAAATCTTACCGAACGTAACGTCGTGAAATTAAATATACGTAGTTCAGGTTACACAAGGGATATTTAACAGAACATTGCATTGCAACGTGGCATAATGACGTGCAAAATACTGTGACGTCAACGATACGTCACAGTGAGTCATTTTGTGATGCCGCATTTTGAGACACGTGACGTATATGTTAAGTCGCAAAGTGACGTAAGAAACACGTAGCAGAACGCGAACAGAAGATACCGCAGCTGGGTCGGTCCAGTCTCAATAGGTCGTTGCTGGGTCGGTCCAGTCTCAATAGGTCGTTGCTGGGTCGGTCCAGTCTCAATAGGTAATTGCTCTCCTCCGTCGACGTGCTGCACATTTCTTCCATAATTTCAACAAGACTTTTGACTTGTAGAGAACAGATCACCTGGGAACTCTCTGTGGCGCCGTAGAGAACAGATCACCTGGGAACTCTCTGTGGCGCCGTAGAGAACAGATCACCTGGGAACTCTCTGTGGCGCCGTAGAGAACAGATCACCTGGGAACTCTATGTGGCGCCGTAGAGAACATATCACCTGGGAACTCTCTGTGGCGCCGTAGAGAACAGATCACCTGGGAACTCTCTGTGGCGCCGTAGAGAACAGATCACCTGGGAACTCTCTGTGGCGCCGTAGAGAACAGATCACCTGGGAACTCTCTGTGGCGCCGTAGAGAACAGATCACCTGGGAACTCTCTGTGGCGCCGTGGAGAACAGATCACCTGGGAACTCTCTGTGGCGCCGTAGAGAACAGATCACCTGGGAACTCTCTGTGGCGCCGTGGAGAACAGATCACCTGGGAACTCTCTGTGGCGCCGTAGAGAACAGATCACCTGGGAACTCTCTGTGGCGCCGTAGAGAACAGATCACGTGGGTTCTCTCTGTGGCGCCGTAGAGAACAGATCACCTGGGAACTCTCTGTGGCGCCGTAGAGAACAGATCACCTGGGAACTCTCTGTGGCGCCGTAGAGAACAGATCACCTGGTAACTCTCTGTGGCGCCGTAGAGAACAGATCACCTGGGAACTCTCTGTGGCGCCGTGTCTCTTGAGTCATCCTCGCGTTGTTTCCCTCAATGGATGTTTCACATTCTCTCTGTGGCGCCGTGTCTCTTGAGTCATCCTCGCGTTGTTTCCCTCAGTGGATGTTTCACATTCTGCAGTCATCCACACCAGTTCCATACCAGCCACCATACAGCGTCTGAGAGCATCGGGAGTTTGGGCGAGGACAACAGCTCCACTTTCACTTTTCACATCAGCATTGATTTGCCCAATAATCTTGTCAATGACCATGGATAAGAACGCCCGTCTCGTCACGTACAATGATCATGGATAAGAACGCCCGTCTCGTCACGTACAACGAAGTTACACCATTGAATTGAGCATCTCTTGGTGGGCAGTGGGCCGACTGACCATGTCTCGTATGTGGACTGGTACCCATATCCAGTAGTTGGTGTGATTCAAGCTGAAGAACCACGGAGTAAGCTTTGTCAGGCAGTCCACGGGGAACGTTTGCCGCCCGCAGCGACCTGACGTATGTTATGACGTATGTTATGACGTATGTTACGACGTATGTTATGACGTATGTTATGACGAGAAGCTCCAGCCGAAGAGTCGTGTACCAGAACTGGAACTGAGAATCCCATGAGCCTCGTGGAGCCAGTTATTCCATGTAGTGGGCTTAGGACTTGTTCAACAAGATGTGCAAGCTGCTCGCAGTAACTTGTGAATGTCTAGTTCGTGTGACATGCTCAATACGAATTATCTTACTAGGACCGCTTTGGGTTGCACTACGTGAAGCCGTGTGTGTCCGTCGGCAACCCCGCATTTCTTTGTTGACTTCCGCCCCGCTGAATAAAGATGTGTGTTTTGCAAACGGCATTGTTTTTAAGTGGCACCTGTTGGTCTACGGCCATCAGGAAACACAACATATTGGCACCTGTTGGTCTACGGCCATCAGGAAACACGACATATTGGCACCTGTTGGTCTACGGCCATCAGGAAACACGACATATTGGCACCTGTTGGTCTACGGCCATCAGGAAACACGACATATTGGCACTTGTTGGTCTACGACCATCAGGAAACACGACATATTGGCGACGAGGATCGGATTCGGTCGTCTGTGCCCGGGGGGTGGGGTGGAGGTGGGGGGGTGGGGGGGTACTGCCATACCAAAGCGATGGGGTGTGCCACGGAGAGAGAGAAAATTCAAGAAATCTAGGGTCACCAAGACAGAATTTTTGAACAATTTATCTAATATCTATAAGTGTAAGGTAAGCTCGTTTTCATTCCGAAATTTCCTCTTCGATGAAAGATAGAATTATCAGGTTTAATTGGGGCACAAAGAGAGAGAGAAAAAAAATTCTACGGACAGAGAGAGAAATATGGCCAAAAACCGTACAGTATGGGGGTACCCCCCCCTCCCCCCGGCGTCTGTGTCACGCACAGTCGGTGTAAAACGTTGAGATGGAACAGGAAGGTTTGCCTTTAGAACCGTTCTCGAGGACTGAGCCTGTGGAAGCGCTGGTGCGCGATGGGAAAGGTGGCTGCGCCGATTCGAAAAAAATCAGTGGCTAAAGACCTGACAGACGATGTGCGTATGGAAGCGGGAAGCAGTGTTCGAACTATGGAAGCGGGAAGCAGTGTTCGAACTATGGAAGCGGGAAGCAGTGTTCGAACTATGGAAGCGGGAAGCAGTGTAAGAACTATGGAAGCGGGAAGCAGTGTAAGAACTATGGAAGCGGGAAGCAGTGTAAGAACTATGGAAGCGGGAAGCAGTGTAAGAACTATGGAAGCGGGAAGCAGTGTTCGAACTATGAAAGCGGGAAGCAGTGTACGAACTATGGAAGCGGGAAGCAGTGTTCGAACTATGGAAGCGGGAAGCAGTGTTCGAACTATGGAAGCGGGAAGCAGTGTTCGAACTATGGAAGCGGGAAGCAGTGTTCGAACTATGGAAGCGGGAAGCAGTGTTCGAACTATGGAAGCGGGAAGCAGTGTACGAACTATGGAAGCGGGAAGCAGTGTACGAACTATGGAAGCGGGAAGCAGTGTACGAAATATGGAAGCGGGAAGCAGTGTACGAACTATGGAAGCGGGAAGCAGTGTTCGAACTATGGAAGCGGGAAGCAGTGTACGAACTATGGACGCGGGAAGCAGTGTTCGAACTATGGAAGCGGGAAGCAGTGTACGAACTATGGAAGCGGGAAGCAGTGTACGAACTATTGAAGCGGGAAGCAGTGTACGAACTATGGAAGCGGGAAGCTGTGTTCGAACTATGTGCCGCGGCAGGGGATGTCACTGGTGATAGTTTCGCTCAAGCGAAGGAAAAGCTTACGGCGTATTTTACTCCAAGGCGAAATGAGGAGTTGCTTCAAAACATCCCAAAATGGCAATGACAGTAGTCTACCTGGATGATGTTCTGGTGACAAGAAGAACGTCAGAAGAGCACGATCGGAATCTCCAAATGGTGCTATCTCGAAGCAGGGATACGCCGGAATAAAGATAAATGTACTTTTCGGCAGAAGTCGTGTTCGACACGAAATTTACGTAGAAGGC
>BSQZ01000030.1:5007500-5027500 GCA_033239005.1 Lamellibrachia satsuma | reverse complement strand
AGTAGTTCTCGTTCTATGTTGGCGTACCGCTTTTCGGTGTCTGTCAGGCTCTTGGAAGCGTATGCGATTGGTCTTCCTTCCTGTAACAGGACAGCTCCCAATCCTCTTCCTGACGCATCAACTTGTATTGTATAGTCTTTATCACAGTCAAAATACGCGAGTGTCGTCTCAGCGCATATCGAGGACTTGACCTTATCGAAGACTTCTTGGTGCATCTGTGACCACTGGTATTCGACGTCTTTCTTCAGTAGGTCGCGCAACATTGCCGTGTTCTGCGACAAGTTGGGTACGAACGGGCCCATGTATGTGACGATTCCCAAGAACTCCTGCAGTTCCGTTCTGTTCGTTGGAGCTGGGATCATCTGAATGTCCTCCACCTTCTTCGGGTCTGGGTGAGCGCCCTTGTCGTCATACAAAATACCAAAGAAGCTGATCTGTGATGCCTTCACCACACACTTCTTGCTGTTGAACACCAAGCCGTACTCACGGGCAACGCTCATGAGATTCCGTAGGTTGTCGTCATGCTCCGCCTCTGTGCGTCCAAATACGGCGACGTCATCAGCTATGCCGACCGTCCCGGGACAGTTGTCGAGGATCGCGTCCATCTTCTGCTGGAACACGTCTTGCGACATGACGAGACCAAACGGCATTCTCGTGAAGCAGTACCTGCCAAAGGGACTGTTAAAGGTCGTCAGAAGGCTGCTTTCATGGTCCAGTTTCACTGACCAATAGCCGTTCTTTGCATCTAGCTTTGAGAAGTGCTTCGCGCCTGTGAACTTGTGAGTGATTTCTTCAAGTGTCGGTGTCTTGTGGTGGCATCTCTTTATGGCTCGGTTGAGATCCTTGGGATCCAGGCATATCCTCAACGAACCGTCCTTCTTGCGCGAGAATGCCAGACTAGATACCCACTCTGTTGGTTCGGTGACTCGCTTGATGACTTTATCTTGCACCATCTTGTCTAGCGCTTTCTGGAGCTCCTCCTTCAGTTGAATCGGACACTTCCTTGGCGCGTGTATCACTGGCTGCACGTCTGGGTCTGTCACGATGTGATATGTTCCTGGGAAGTTTCCCAAGGTGTCGAAGCGATCTGGGTACGTCTGCTTCAGCACTTGCGTTGACCCAATCGGATCGGCTTGTTGACTGATCGTATTCTTCTCTATGGCGCAGTGTAGAGTCACGAGTCGTAGTTGGCGAGAGTTTGGTAGTCCTAGGATTGCTGGACCTTCTGTGTCTGCCACAAAGAATTCGGCGTCCACCCAATCGCTCTGCTGATATCGACATGCCAATTGAATTGTTCCATGCTGTGGAATTCGTGTACCGTTATAAGCAGACAAGATCGTGTGGTCTCGCGGCATCAACGTTCCATGTGTCGGGTGTTGTCCAGTTATCGCGTCAGGGAACATCTTCCTGAATACCCTCAGCGGGAGTATGTTCCCTTGGGCCCCTGTGTCCACTTTGACCTTCAGGTCTGCTGTTTGCCCCTTGCGTATATTGGGCAGTTTGATGTCGAGATTGGCGAATACTTCGTCGCGTGTATCCATTGTAGTGCCGTTTGTCGTCAATGATGCGAAGCTCAGGTGTTCAAATTGTGCTTCCAATTTGTCTTGTGGCTCCGCGTATCCTCTCTGCAGACCTACAGCGTGGACGTCTCGCTTCCGCCTGTATGCTGCGGATGCCCCGTCGCTGTGCCATTCGGGTCTTGTCTTGGATCGCGCTCTGACGACATGCTGTCCTCTCCCCCTTTTAGGTTGACCTTGACCCCCATCAGACTTCTTACACACCGCCTGCCAATGATTTCTGCCGCCACATTTCTTACAGGTGGAACCGTATGCTGGGCATCTGTCCTCTTTTAGGTGAGCCCTCCCACAGAATCGACAGCCTTTACTGGGATTGGCTGCGCGGACATAGTGCACGTTGGTGTGATTCGACTGTACGCTTTGCAGCTGCGTCATGTGACTTATTGACGCTTCTGTTGTGCGCCCTATGTCCAGTGCTTTTTCTAGCGTGAGTTTATCATCATGACCCAATAGCTCTTTTTGTAGCTCTGCAATGTTAGTGCCGATGATCAACTGTTCAATGAGTCTTTCCTCTGCTTCAGTTTGATTAAGTTTGCATTTTTGCGCTTGCAGCTTGCACCGTGTGACGTAACCATCGATTGATTCACCTCCTGCCTGACTGTATTTCTGTAGATAAAAACGTTGCACCCTAAAGTTTACTTTGGGCTCAATGTGTGCTTGGAATTTTTCCCACACCACACCACACTGATAAGTTCCACGAATTGTATATTTTTATACCTTCATCACCGGCATATAGCAGTATATGTTGACCATTTTGTCGACTTTTGTGTCTTTTACATTGAAGTATATTTCACATTTTTGCTTGAACAGTTTGAATGTTCCAGCTAGGTCTGCGTTAGACCAGTCCATTCGTGGATGGTCAGACATTATTCCGTGTTCGCAGTAGTCAGTTCAGTGTGTATTGCATACAATGTATTTCTTTATTTATAGCAATCACAACACGGCGTACGTCTTGCACGCGCTACACTCGTGCGTCGACGAGCATTACGTATAGCGTAGATCATCACACTTCTTCGCTTTTGTCGCGTCACGCTTTTCGTTGTATGTGCCGCTTTACTTTTGTAGCTTTCTATGTATTCATACGCCTGCTTTTCTAGCGATGGACGTCTCTACTGCAGTGTGCTGTACGTGAAAATAGTTCGGCTTCATTTTACTTCATTCGCTATGCTGCCTTCGTGGCACAACAATCGCATATTTCAAGTTAGTTTGACATTCAATGTTCTTACGTGGTCCATGCGTGCTTTCTTTGCATCCCACCGCTGCCACCATGTAAAGTTCTCTTTCTGGGTTCAGTATAATAAGGCTAGCTTTTCAACTAACTGTAATGTTTATTTGAACGGCTGTCTACCTCGGTACAGTGCTCTAGCCAACTCACACATGAGTGCCTACTCAATCATGCAACATAGTCCAGGATATTACACTGTCAACCTGCAGATCGCTCCAGTTGAGCAGGTATATAAAATAACAGTTACCGCAGACGGCCATTTTGTAAAATGGCTGCCACTACCGTCAGTTGCCAAACCTGCGATGGCTCAATATCCAAATATGTTCACAATATAAGTGTCTACATGTGTACCAAATTTTTTGTTTTATCACAAAATGCACAATGTAATGTATATGTTGGTTTATGTCGCCCACTGACTGTATCGAAAGCCTCAAGATCAATAAATACACAAATTGCATGATTTTTATTGTCCTTAGCATTTGATATTTCCTGTATCAGTTCCATTACTGTGTGTGACATGGACACATTTGCACGGAACTCATGCTAATTTGAATTTAATATGTTGTTGGTGTTTACAAAACTGTCTGTTCTGGCAAGGAACAATTTTGACTTGAGAATTGCGGCTAGAGAGAATTGGCCTATAATTTGTAATAAACAATGGTATTACTTTAACAATTATTAATCTTGATGGAAACACACCAGTTCTAAATGAAGTATTACATATATGCGTGAGAGGTTTGTAGATGACATATATGACTTTTGTGACAATATCCTTACTTATGTCTTCAGTCTGAAGGTTTCTTTTTTGTACACACTTTCACTGTAATAATAACCTCTTCCTCACCTACAGGTCTGAGGAACAAACTGTAATAATAACATCTTCCTCACCTACAGGTCTGAGGAACAAACTGTAATAATAACCTCTTCATCACCTACATGTTTGAGGAACAAACTGTAATAATAACCTCTTCCTCACCTACAGGTCTGAGGAACAAACTGTAATAATAATCTCTTCCTGGGTTCAATGGGTTCAATGGGTTTAATGGGCTACATGATGTCAGGTGGTGGAACTGACATCTGCTGGGAGATGGTCTATGCTGGGAACTTAGTGGCACGTACGATGACAGGCCATGCATACTCGCAGGCTCTTGGGGTTTGCTTATTCTCGACTTCATCATTAATGTCTGATCTGCTGAGGTCTCCAGATTCCGTGAATGGAGTTGACACCAGTCACCTCAAGATGCTGCTCGAGTCTGTTCTGGACTCGCATGACCACGCTGTGGTGGCAGTTGATCAGACTTCTTTACTGCTCGTCCACCAATCCCATCTGATCATAACAATCTGATCGACATCTCAACTGGAGAAGTCGCGGCTCTGAACGTCAACTGTGATGATACATTCGAAGTTGGAAGAGCTTCAGCAACAAACCTGGTCTGGTGCCATTCACAACCACATAGATGAAGAGGGGTGACTGGATTATCAACATGAAGAGGGGTGACTGGATTATCAACATGAAGAGGGATGACTGGATTATCAACATGAAGTGGGGTGACTAGATTATCAACATGAAGAGGGGTGACTGGATTATCAACATGAAGAGGGGTGACTGGATTATGAACATGAAGAGGGGTGACTGGATTATCAACATGAAGAGTGGTGACTGGATTATCAACATGGCTGCGCGGGCTCAGGAGCTTACCTTGCTTTTCGATGTCAGTGTGAAGTCATTGCACAATGTATTGCAAACGATTCTGTCCGATGCAGGCATGCTGGGGGGGACCTGGACAGGCTGAGGGGGACCTGGACAGGCTGAGAGGGACCTGGACAGGCTGAGGGGGATGTGGACAGGCTGAGGGGGACCTGGACAGGCTGAGGGGGACCTGGACAGGCTGAGGGGGACCTGGACAGGCTGAGGGGGACCTGGACAGGCTGAGGGGGACCTGGACAGGCTGAGGGGGACGTGGACAGGCTGAGGGGGACCTGGACAGGCTGAGGGGGACCTGGACAGGCTGAGGGGGACCTGGACAGGCTGAGGGGGACGTGGACAGACTGAGGGGGACGTGGACAGGCTGAGGGGGACGTGGACAGGCTGAGGGAACGTGGACAGGCTGAGGGGGACGTGGACAAGCTGATTGTCTCAACAACCATAGATGTTTCTACTCCAGTGACAGACAGATAAGGATGTTGAAGCTTAGACACGGTCGATGGTAAAGCTTTATGGAACTAGTGTTGAGTACGCAGTAGTGTGAGGTATTGATAGCATTGCATCTCGTTGAGACAGTTTGTCTACACAAGTACGCAATGCTTAATTGAATGTTATGTAATAAAACAACTGGAATTTAATATTTTCTTAGTCTTTTCCCTTTATATTTGCCCTGATTAAAAGTCAAAAATGAAATACATACATACTCTGATGCCTCTAGAATGTCTTAGTGGTGTTAGTTGGATAGAACGTGATGGAAAACCTTACCGTAGACACCTACATTTGTCTTTTACCATCAATGGTTCAGAAAACTGGCGAAGCCTCTAACAAAGGAGAACCGACATCACCTTGTCATGTTTTATAAGACCTTACATGGCATAGTCGCCCTGGACCTAATCCCCCAACTTATACCCCTTGTGAGACCCTCTCGACACAACCTTTTCAATTCCCATAATCACTAAGCAAATCATCCAGTACAGCTTCTTACCCCATACAATAGCCAACTGGAACAACCTGCCAGACAACCTGCCAGCCATTGCAGCTACAGCGCCAAGTTTGGAGATCTTCAAACAGTGAATCTCCAGCTTGTAACATTAATTCATATTGCATCTTTCACACTATCAACTTTTCCTCTCCTTAAATTGCAGTTCTACACGCACACTATCATCTTTTCTTTTTCTTCCAAATATTTTATTACTTTCTCTTACAGCACTTTAGCACGTGTGCACACACACACCGAGTCTATAAACCTTGGAGACAGGGTTGACTCGTACACATTAGCACACACCGAGTTTATAAACCTTGGAGACAGGGTTGACTCGTACACATTAGCACACACGCTGAGTCTATAAACCTTGGAGACAGGGTTGACTCGTACACATTAGCACACACACCGAGTCTATAAACCTTGGAGACAGGGTTGACTCGTACACATTAGCACACACACCGAGTCTATAAACCTTGGAGACAGGGTTGACTCATACACATTAGCACACACACCGAGTCTATAAACCTTGGAGACAGGGTTGACTCGTACACATTAGCACACACTGAGTTTATAAACCTTGGAGACAGGGTTGACTCGTACACATTAGCACACACGCTGAGTCTATAAACCTTGGAGACAGGGTTGACTCGTACACATTAGCACACACGCTGAGTCTATAAACCTTGGAGACAGGGTTGACTCGTACACATTAGCACACACACTGAGTCTATAAACCTTGGAGACAGGGTTGACTCGTACACATTAGCACACACGATGAGTCTATAAACCTTGGAGACAGGGTTGACTCGTACACATTAGCACACACGCTGAGTCTATAAACCTTGGAGACAGGGTTGACTCGTACACATTAGCACACACGATGAGTCTATAAACCTTGGAGACAGGGTTGACTCGTACACATTAGCACAGACACTGAGTCTATAAACCTTGGAGACAGGGTTGACTCGTACACATTAGCACACACGATGAGTCTATAAACCTTGGAGACAGGGTTGACTCGTACACATTAGCACACACGCCAAGTCTATAAACCTTGGAGACAGGGTTGACTCGTACACATTAGAACACACACCGAGTCTATAAACCTTGGAGACAGGGTTGGCTCGTACACATTAGCACACACGATGAGTCTATAAACCTTGGAGACAGGGTTGACTCGTACACATTAGCACACACGCTGAGTCTATAAACCTTGGAGACAGCGTTAACTCGTACACGTTAGCACACACTCTGAGTCTATAAACCTTGGAGACAGGGTTGACTCGTACACATTAGCACACACGATGAGTCTATAAACCTTGGAGACAGGGTTGACTCGTACACATTAGCACACACGATGAGTCTATAAACCTTGGAGACAGGGTTGACTCGTACACATTAGCACACACGATGAGTCTATAAACCTTGGAGACAGGGTTGACTCGTACACATTAGCACACACACTGAGTCTATAAACCTTGGAGACAGGGTTGACTCGTACACATTAGCACACACGCTGAGTCTATAAACCTTGGAGACAGGGTTAACTCGTACACGTTAGCACACACACTGAGTCTATAAACCTTGGAGACAGGGTTGACTCGTAGACATTAGCACACACGATGAGTCTATAAACCTTGGAGACAGGGTTGACTCGTACACATTAGCACACATGCCGAGTCTATAAACCTTGGAGACAGGGTTGACTCGTACACATTAGCACACACGCTGAGTCTATAAACCTTGGAGACAGGGTTAATTCGTACACGTTAGCACACACACTGAGTCTATAAACCTTGGAGACAGGGTTGACTCGTACACATTAGCACACACGATGAGTCTATAAACCTTGGAGACAGGGTTAACTCGTACACATTAGCACACACACTGAGTCTATAAACCTTGGAGACAGGGTTGACTCGTACACATTAGCACACACACTGAGTCTATAAACCTTGGAGACAGGGTTGACTCGTACACATTAGCACACACGATGAGTCTATAAACCTTGGAGACAGGGTTGACTCGTACACATTAGAACACACACCGAGTCTATAAACCTTGGAGACAGGGTTGACTCGTACACATTAGAACACACACCGAGTCTATAAACCTTGGAGACAGGGTTGACTCGTACACATTAGCACACACACTGAGTCTATAAACCTTGGAGACAGGGTTGACTCGTACACATTAGAACACACACCGAGTCTATAAACCTTGGAGACAGGGTTGACTCGTACACATTAGCACACACACTGAGTCCATAAACCTTGGAGACAGGGTTGACTCGTACACATTAGAACACACACCGAGTCTATAAACCTTGGAGACAGGGTTGACTCGTACACATTAGCACACACACTGAGTCTATAAACCTTGGAGACAGGGTTAACTCGTACACATTAGAACACACACTGAGTCTATAAACCTTGGAGACAGGGTTGACTCGTACACATTAGCACACACGATGAGTCTATAAACCTTGGAGACAGGGTTGACTTGTACACATTAGCACACACGATGAGTCTATAAACCTTGGAGACAGGGTTGACTCGTACACATTAGCACACACACTGAGTCTATAAACCTTGGAGACAGGGTTGACTCGTACACATTAGCACACACACTGAGTCTATAAACCTTGGAGACAGGGTTGACTCGTACATGTTAGCACACACACTGAGTCTATAAACCTTGGAGACAGGGTTGACTCGTACACGTTAGCACACACACTGAGTCTATAAACCTTGGAGACAGGGTTGACTCGTACATGTTAGCACACACACTGAGTCTATAAACCTTGGAGACAGGGTTGACTCGCACACATTAGCACACACGATGAGTCTATAAACCTTGGAGACAGGGTTGACTCGTACACATTAGCACACATGCCGAGTCTATAAACCTTGGAGACAGGGTTGACTCGCACACATTAGCACACACGCTGAGTCTATAAACCTTGGAGACAGGGTTAATTCGTACACGTTAGCACACACACTGAGTCTATAAACCTTGGAGACAGGGTTGACTCGTACACATTAGCACACACGATGAGTCTATAAACCTTGGAGACAGGGTTAACTCGTACACATTAGTACACACACTGAGTTTATAAACCTTGGAGACAGGGTTGACTCGTACACATTAGCACACACACTGAGTCTATAAACCTTGGAGACAGGGTTGACTCGTACACATTAGCACACACGATGAGTCTATAAACCTTGGAGACAGGGTTGACTCGTACACATTAGAACACACACCGAGTCTATAAACCTTGGAGACAGGGTTGACTCGTACACATTAGCACACACACTGAGTCTATAAACCTTGGAGACAGGGTTGACTCGTACACATTAGCACACACACTGAGTCTATAAACCTTGGAGACAGGGTTAACTCGTACACATTAGCACACACACTGAGTCTATAAACCTTGGAGACAGGGTTGACTCATACACATTAACACACACACTGAGTCTATAAACCTTGGAGACAGGGTTGACTCGTACACATTAGCACACACACTGAGTCTATAAACCTTGGAGACAGGGTTGACTCGTACACATTAGCACACACGCCGAGTCTATAAACCTTGGAGACAGGGTTGACTCGTACACATTAGAACACACACCGAGTCTATAAACCTTGGAGACAGGGTTGACTCGTACACATTAGCACACACACTGAGTCTATAAACCTTGGAGACAGGGTTGACTCGTACACATTAGAACACACACTGAGTCTATAAACCTTGGAGACAGGGTTGACTCGTACACATTAGAACACACGCTGAGTCTATAAACCTTGGAGACAGGGTTGACTCGTACACATTAGCAAACACACTGAGTCTATAAACCTTGGAGACAGGGTTGACTCGTACATGTTAGCACACACACTGAGTCTATAAACCTTGGAGACAGGGTTGACTCGTACACGTTAGCACACACACCGAGTCTATAAACCTTACCCAGCAGAACAAGTTATACAGTTAATCAATGGATTGCCGCCATATTGTATTATGTGTTTAGCTCAAGGCAGATTCGTGGGGATTTTAGTATGTTACTCTAGAAATTTTAGGTTTTACCTAAAACTCCTGAACTAATAAGACATGTTTATCTTACCCAGATATTTCCAGCGCAATTCTATATACAGGTACAACATTCAGTTTGTAAGAGTCTGTTTACATAATATGCAAATGTTGTGAGTAAAACAGAGTCATTTGGAGTTAGAGTCAATGGGAGTCAAATATAGTTGTAGTGAGTTAAACAGAGTCGTAATGAGTTAAACGGAGTCATTGAGAATTAAACAGTCTTGCATTAAACAATGTTGTACTGAGTTAAATAAAGTCATAAACATATTATGAGGTGACAGAGAAATAAGCAAGATTGTCCAAAGAGCACGGATATGTAAAATTTCAAAGAAATATTTTATTTGAGCCTTTGTAATGTACAAGTAGGCTATAGCATTAGGCATGTACAAGTAGGCTACAGCACTAGTCATGTACAAGTAGGCTACAGCATTAGGCATGTACAAGTAGGCTACAGCATTAGGCATGTACAAGTAGGCTACAGCATTAGGCATGCTAGTAAAAACAGAGTTGTCAAATGGAGTTGTAAATAGTGTAAACAAAGTGCCTGAATACAAATGATACAATGCAATACAAGTATGTTTGACATTACAATCATTCAGTGTGACAATTAAACATGTCATGTGTGTGACAATGGCACTGGAGTTGGAATGATTAAAGATAAACACTTATACAAATATATTATTTGTATATCACAAACGTCCAAAATCTAGATCTGTAAAATTACAACTTTCTAGAATTATTCAAATGGTCTCGCACAAGCTAAATAACACACTATACTAAGTTTGTCAGATTACAAGCAAACATTATCATAAAATGGTGTATTATTGCAATAATGTAGTTTGAAGTTTTCTATCGTGAGGTAACATACCTATAACATAGTAATAACACAAATAGTAATAAACATTACACAGATGTAACAATGACAAGCATTGTAATAACACAAACAGTGATACATGTTACGCATATGTAACAATGAGTCAGTTATTACATGCATTGTAATAACACAAACATTAATAAACATCACACATGTGCAACAATAACTGGCATTGTAATAACACAAACAATAATACACATTACACTGGTGTAACACTGAGATACACTGTAATAACACAAACTGTAATACATATCACATGGTTGTAACCGTGACATACATTGTAATAACAAACAGTAATAAACATTACACAGACATCACAATGACATACATAACACTAAATATAACACAACTGACAGACATTAGCCACAACAATAGCAGTAAATGTTGTTGTGGATGTAACTTGAAGGTAGATATATTACAATTTATTTTCAGGAGGCAGAAGAGGAACCAATTATAAAACGTAAAGTAACACTACGCAGCACTTCTGTGATTAACAAATATTGATGCATAAGTAGTGCAACATGTTGTTTGAACACCAAACAACAACATGACATGACACATCACTTCCTTAGATCATTGCTGACCAATACAATATGTACATGTCAACAATATCATTTCAATATGACAGTTATGTTTGATCAGTTCAATATGACCAATTTAGTTCAACATGATCAGTTCAGTGTGATCATTTCAACATGACCAATTCAGTGTGATCAGTTCAATATGACCAGTTCATTGTGATTAATTCAATATGACCAGTTCAATTCAATATGACTATTTCAGTTCAACATAACCAGTTCAATGTGATCATTTCAATACGACAAGTTCAAAGTGACCAGTTCAATATGACCAATTTAGTTCAATATGACTAATTCAGTTCAATATGACAAATTATGTTTGATCAGTTTAATATGGAACTTAGTTAGTTCAATATGACCAGTTCAGTGTGATAAGTTCAATATGACCAGTTCAGTATGATCAGTTCAATGTGACCAATTTGGTTAAATATGACAGTTCCGTTTGACGAATTCAGTGTGATCAATTCAATATGACCAATTCAGTTCAATATAACCAGTTCAGTGTGAAAATTTAAATGACCATTAAATGACAGATGCCATGACATCAGTACTGTTAATAATGTTTTCTCAGTAGATTTAATTAACAAAGTAAATCTATATATTTTTGCCACATAAAGAAATGCTTAATTTATGCTAACGCATTACAATTATAACATATAACCAAATATAATATGACAGTGAACTTGTCACAAGATTGTTGTCACATTTCCTGTCTACACCTGTCACTGGTGTCACAATAATGTTGTCATATTCCCTGTCTACATCTGTCACTGGTGTCACAAGCATGTTGTCAATTTCCCTGTCTACACCTGTCACTGGTGTCACAAGACCATTGTCACATTCCCCGTCTACATATGTCACTGGTGTCACAAGACTCTTGTCACATTCCCTGTCTACATATGTCACTGGTGTCACAAGACTATTGTCACATTCCCTGTCTACATCGGTCACTGGTGTCACAAGACTGTTGTCACATTCCCTGTCTACATCAGTCACTGGTGTCACAAGACAGTTGTCACATTCCCTGTCTACATCAGTCACTGGTGTCACAAGACAGTTGTCACATTCCCTGTCTACATCAGTCACTGGTGTCACAAGACTGTTGTCACATTCCCTGTCTACATCGGTCACTGGTGTCACAAGACTGTTGTCACATTCCCTGTCTACATCAGTCACTGGTGTCACAAGACAGTTGTCACATTCCCTGTCTACATCAGTCACTGGTGTCACAAGACAGTTGTCACATTCCCTGTCTACATCAGTCACTGGTGTCACAAGACTGTTGTCACATTCCCTGTCTACATCGGTCACTGGTGTCACAAGACTGTTGTCACATTCCCTGTCTACATCAGTCACTGGTGTCTCAAGACTTTTGTCACATTCCCTGTCTACATCTATCACTGGTGTCACAAGATTGTGTTCTCATAGTTTCTCATTCTAGTTAGTAATAAACAGTTCTACTTGCAGCTACCTGTCATGGCTTCAGGCTTCACCATGCTTTATACACAGGCACGTCAAGATATACTGAAGACAACATGTAGTCATGGCTTCAGGCTTCACCATGCTTTATACACAGGCACGTCAAGATCAAGTAGTCATGGCTTATACAAAAGATAACGTGCACATAACCCGTGTAACAAATAAACACATTGTAAAATGTTAACTGTAAACCTTGTGAGAAAACTGGCAAGAGAGCTCTAGAAGACAAGAGAGTCTAGAAGACAAGAGAGCTCTAGAAGACAAGAGAGCTCTAGAAGACAAGAGAGCTCTAGAAGACAAGAGAGCTCTAGAAGACAAGAGAGCTCTAGAAGACAAGAGAGCTCTAGAAGACAAGATAGCTCTAGAAGACTAGAGAGCTCTAGAAGACAAGAGAGCTCTAGAAGACAAGAGAGCTCTAGAAGACAAGATAGCTCTAGAAGACAAGATAGCTCTAGAAGACAAGAGAGCTCTAGAAGACAAGAGAGCTCTAGAAGACAAGAGAGCTCTAGAAGACAAGAGAGCTCTAGAAGACAAGATAGCTCTAGAAGACTAGAGAGCTCTAGAAGACAAGAGAGCTCTAGAAGACAAGAGAGCTCTAGAAGACAAGATAGCTCTAGAAGACAAGCAGAAGCATAAAACAGGCTGGAAATCTCAACCAAATAAATACACCCGTTATGCATAATGCACATTAACATATCATTTTACGAGGCACAATCCAATACTCTGCTATGCACAATTTTGAAAGACTGTGCCTGATATAGCTGCTGAAATAGGTCATGTGACACACCACCACTCATGACTTGACTATGTTGGAAGCTCCTCTGATATCCATGTGTCAAACTACATGTCATGCTACATGTCATGCTACATGTCATGCTACATGTCATGCTACATGTCATACTACATGTTATGCTACATGTCATATGACATGTCACTGACAAATATCATGTGGCAGTATGTTGGTCCTACGATGCTGTCTTTAGTGGCACGCGCATGTATGGGAAGACTCCGCCCAGGGACGACTGAAAGAGAACGATGACATCATGAGATATTAGTAATCATAAAAAATAGGCAACACATTTAATCACTATGAAAAAAATTTAACAGTAAGACTAAATATGGCAATGTCATGTTGTAATATGAGTAAACATGACAGCATCATGCTACATCATGCTACATCATGCTACATCATGCAGCCAACCAACAAAGAACGTAATGTGTGTATTTCCTTCAACTAGACATGTCAGCACCAACATACAGAGTCAGCACCAACATACAGCATCAGAACCAACAGGCAGTGTCAACACCAACATGCAGCACCACCACCAACATGCAGCATCAGAACCAACAGGCAGTGTCAACACCAACATGCAGCATCAGAACCAACATGCAGTGTCAGCACCAACATGCAGCGTCAGCACCAACATGCAGTGTCAGCACCAACATGCAGCATCAGCACCAACATGCAGTGTCAGCACCAACATGCAGTGTCAGCACCAACATGCAGTGTCAGCACCAACATGCAGCATCAGCACCAACATGCAGTGTCAGCACCAACATGCAGCATCAGCACCAACATGCAGTGTCAACACCAACATGCAGTGTCAGCACCAACATGCAGCATCAGCACCAACATGCAGCATCAGCACCAACATGCAGCATCAGCACCAACATGCAGTGTCAACACCAACATACAGCACCAGCACCAACATGCAGCGTCAGAAACAACAGGCAGTGTCAGCCCCAACATGCAGCATCAGCACCAACATGCAGCGTCAGAACCAACAGGCAGCGTCAGCACCAACTTGCAGCGTCAGAACCAACAGGCAGTGTCAGCCCCAACATGCAGTGTCAGCACCAACATGCAGCGTCAGCACCAACATGCAGCATTAGAACCAACATGCAGTGTCAGCACCAACATGCAGTGTCAGCACCAACATGCAGCATCAGAACTAACATGCAGCATCAGAACTAACATGCAGTGTCAGCACCAACATGCAGCGTCAGCACCAACATGCAGTGTCAGCACCAACATGCAGTGTCAGCACCAACATGCAGTGTCAGCACCAACATGCAGCATCAGAACTAACATGCAGCATCAGAACTAACATGCAGTGTCAGCACCAACATGCAGCGTCAGCACCAACATGCAGCATCAGAAGTAACATGCAGCGTCAGCACCAATATGCAGCGTCAGCACCAACATGCAGCATCAGAACTAACATGCAGCATCAGAACTAACATGCAGTGTCAGCACCAACATGCAGCGTCAGCACCAACATGCAGCATCAGAAGTAACATGCAGCATCAGCACCAATATGCAGCGTCAGCACCACCATGCAGCATCAGAACTAACATGCAGCGTCAGCACCAACATGCAGCGTCAGCACCAACATGCAGCATCAGAACTAACATGCAGTGTCAGCACCAACATGCAGCGTCAGCACCAACATGCAGCATCAGAACTAACATGCAGTGTCAGCGTCACATTGACACTGGTGGATTACTTTATAATAAAAAAATAACTTGGAAATACACAAAATGTCCACAACTCAACCGGTTTGGACAAAAATACAAAGTGTAAAGAGTCTTCAGTTGAACAATTATTAAATAATACAACGTTCAACATGAATGTTACCTTCAAGTGAACGTGACGACACAGAAACCTGGCTCTGGCGTGAGTTCTAGAAACAGACAGCATCAGTCTCATAGATACTTGTGGCACACGGAACATCTCATACAGTGCTACCATGGGTGGAACACAGAATACAGTAAACTATTACCATGGGTGGAACACAGAATACATTAAACTATTACCATGGGTGGAACACAGAATACATTAAACTATTACCATGGGTGGAACACAGAATACATTAAACTATTACCATGGGTGGAACACAGAATACATTAAACTATTACCATGGGTGGAACACAGAATACATTAAACTATTACCATGGGTGGAACACATAATACAGTAAACTATTACCATGGGTGGAACACATAATACAGTAAACTATTACCATGGGTGGAACACAGAATACAGTAAACTATTACCATGGGTGGAACACAGAATACATTAAACTATTACCATGGGTGGAACTTAATACAGAATACAGTAAACTATTACCATGGGTGGAACTTAACATAGAATACAGTAAACTATTACCATCGGTGGAACTTAACATAGAATACAGTAAACTATTACCATGGGTGGAACTTAACACAGAATACAGTAAACTATTACCATGGGTGGAACTTAACACAGAATACAGTAAACTATTACCATGGGTGGAACTTAACATAGAATACAGTAAACTATTACCATGGGTGGAACTTAACACAGAATACATTAAACTATTACCATCAGTGGAACTTAACATAGAATACAGTAAACTATTATCATGTGTGGACCTTAACACAGATTACAGTAAACTATTACCATGGGTAGAACTTAATGTAGAATACAGAAAACTATTACCATGGGTGGAATTTAACATAGAAAAGATAAACTATTACCATGGGTGGAACGTAACATAGATGTCATTTTATTGTAAAGTGCATTAATCTATCTACAGAAGTATGCGCTATATAATAAAAAAATTATTATTATATAGAATACAGTAAACTATTACCATGGGTGGAACTTAACATAGAATGCAGTAAACTATTACCATGGGTGGAACTTAAATCTGAAAACAAGACACAATGTTAGGAAACAATGACACCGTTGAGTGGCTAGTGTTCTGCTGAACTCAACATCTGAAGGAACAATCAGATTGTGACATGGACAGAGAACAGGTGAATGAGAACTTACGCAAACAGTATGAAGAGATATGTTCCCATGCCAGCAAACAGATGCCACCAAGCGTGTCCCTGTAGGACGGGCTTCACCGGGTAACCCACACTGCGTCTCAGTTCCCTGTAACATCACTTCCATGTTTACACCATAACCCACACTGCGTCTCAGTTCCCTGTAACATCACTTCCATGTTTACACCATAACCCACACTGCGTCTCAGTTCATTGTTACATCACATCCATATTTACACCATAACCAACACTACCTGTAATATTATTTCCATGTTTACACCATAACCAGCAATCCGTCTCAGTTCCCTCTAACATCACTTCCATGTTTACACCATAACCCACACTGCGTCTCAGTTCCCTGTAACATCACTTCCATGTTTACACCATAACCCACACTGCGTCTCAGTTCCCTGTAACATCACTTCAACGTTTACACCATAACCCACACTCCATTTCAGTTCCATGTAATATTATTTCAATGTTTACACCATAACCAGCAATCCGTCTCAGTTCCCTCTAACATCACTTCCATATTTACACCATAACCCACACTGTGCCTCAGTTCCCTGTAACATCACTTCCATGTTTACACCATAACCCACACTGCATCTCAGTTCCCTGTAACATCACTTCAACTTTTACACCATAACCCACACTCCATTTCAGTTCCATGTAATATTATTTCCATGTTTACACCATAACCAGCAATCCGTCTCAGTTCCCTCTAACATCACTTCCATGTTTACACCATAACCCACACTGCGTCTCAGTTCTCTGTAACATCACTTCCATGTTTACACCATAACCCACACTGCATCTCAGTTCCCTGTAACATCACTTCAACGTTTACACCATAACCCACACTCCATTTCAGTTCCATGTAATATTATTTCAATGTTTACACCATAACCAGCAATCCGTCTCAGTTCCCTCTAACATCACTTCCATGTTTACACCATAACGCACACTGTGCCTCAGTTCCCTGTAACATCACTTCCATGTTTACACCATAACCCACACTGCATCTCAGTTCCCTGTAACATCACTTCAACGTTTACACCATAACCCACACTCCATTTCAGTTCCATGTAATATTATTTCAATGTTTACACCATAACCAGCAATCCGTCTCAGTTCCCTCTAACATCACTTCCATATTTACACCATAACCCACACTGTGCCTCAGTTCCCTGTAACATCACTTCCATGTTTACACCATAATCCACACTGTTTCTCAGTTCTCTGTAATATCACTTCCATGTTTACACCATAGCCATTGCTGTAACATTTCCTCAGCACTGTGTTATTGGCTGGAGACAAACCTCTCATTTCAGCACACACCTGACATGGGGACAGTAGACATTGTCAATATTCCAGAGGACAAAGCCAATGCCATAGGTGATGGAACTAGCCAGCATCAGAGGCAGAGAATGTTCATATCTCCTGAAACAGAAAGAGCAAGGAACTTTGTGTAGATGTGACACAAACACATGTTGTATGACATATCTGTGACACAAACACATGTGGTATGACATATCTGTGACACAAACACATGTGGTATGACATATCTGTGACACAAACACATGTTGTATGACATATCTCTGACACAAGCACATGTTGTATGACATATCTGTGACACAAACACATGTGGTATGACATATCTGTGACACAAACACATGTGGTATGACATATCTGTGACACAAACACATGTTGTATGACATATCTCTGACACAAGCACATGTTGTATGACATATCTGTGACAAAAACACATGTTGTATGACATATCTGTGACACAAACACATGTGGTATGACATATCTGTGACACAAACACATGTTGTATGACGTATCTCTGACACAAGCACATGTTGTATGACATATCTGTGACAAAAACACATGTTGTATGACATATCTGTGACACAAACACATGTGGTATGACATATCTGTGACACAAACACATGTGGTATGACATATCTGTGACATAAACACATGTTGTATGACGTATCTCTGACACAAGCACATGTTGTATGACATACCTGTTACAAAAACACATGTGATATGACATATCAGTGACACAAACACATTGTATGACATATATGTGACACATACACATGTTGTATGACATATCTGTGACACAAACACTTGTTGTGTGACATATCTGTGATGCAAACACATGTTGTATGACATATCGGCAACACAAACAAATGCTGCGTGACATATACGTGACACAAACACATGCAGCATGTGTTTGTTTCATCACAAACACACGGTGTGACTTATCAGTGACACAAACACATGCATTATGACATATCTGTGACACAAACACACGCTGTATGACATATCTGTGACACAAACACGTGCAGTATAACATAATGTATGACACAAACACACACAACATGACATATGCATGTGACATAAATACGCGCAACATAATGTCTGACACAAAATACACAATATGACATAATGTATGACACAAACACACACAACATGACATATCTGACATAAGCACATCCAATGTGACAATGTCTGACACAAACACACACAACATAACATAATGTATATAACACAAACACACACAACATGACATTTTTATGACACAAACACACAAAGAATTACATAACGTATTTGACACAAACACACATGGTATGACATAAGATGACATCTGTACGACAGACAAATGACATGTCATTCTGTGTGGCATACTCACTCACCTGACAATGCGGAAGGACAGAGCCACCAATGCAATCACCATCAGTCCGTACGCCACCTCAACAAATTACACTTTAAGTCAGACCAGAAACAACAGGGCTGACTCGGGATACACTGATTAAGATTAAATCAATTACAATCACTTTTTATTTCAATTACACTTTTAACACATTCAAATCAAATATAATAACACCATATTAATTAATTAAATAACTAACACCATATTAATTAATTAATTAAATATCTAACACCATATTAATTAATTAAATAACTGACACCATATTAATTAATTCAATAACTAACACCATATTAATTAATTCAATAACTAACACCTTATTAATTAATTCAATAACTAACACCATATTAATCACAATTACAGATGCAATATGTTGGACCAACAACCAAAAAGTGGGTTAAGTAAATGTTAACCCTTTGACTCTGGATATTTTGCAGTGGTCAGCAGCTGTGGCCCGAATGAAATGGGATATCTTACGTAATGTAAATTATTAATGTTTTCGAAAATTGAACAAGCTTTCAAATCATATATAACACATCACTACAGCATTGGTAAGGGTTGAAATATAAGTCATCATTATATGGCATGTGCTTTCCTAAATTGTTATAGTATTACTAGAATGCTATAGTATTACTAGAATGTTATAGTATTACTAGAATGTTATAGTATTACTAGACTAGAATGTTATAGTATTACTAGAATGTTATATTATTACTAGAATGTTATAGTATTACTAGAATGTTATAGTATTATTAGAATGTTATAGTATTACTAGAATGTTATAGTATTACTAGAATGTTATAGTATTACGAGAATGTTATAGTATTACTAGAATGTTATAGTATTACTAGAATGTTATAGTATTACTAGACTAGAATGTTATAGTATTACTAGAATGTTACAGTATTACTAGACTAGAATGTTATAGTGTGAACAAATATAAATATA
>BSQZ01000030.1:4995000-5002500 GCA_033239005.1 Lamellibrachia satsuma | reverse complement strand
TTTCTCATGTCCAACCTACACTGTTCCTTAACTAATGAGTACTTTCTCATGTCTAACCTACACTGTTCCTTAACTAATGAGTACTTTCTCATGTCTAACCTACACTGTTCCTTAACTAATGAGTACTTTCTCATGTCCAACCTACACTGATCCTTAACTAATGAGTACTTTCTCATGTCCAACCTACACTGTTCCTTAACTAATGAGTACTTTCTCATGTCCAACCTACACTGCTCCTTAACTAATGAGTACTGTCTCATGTCCAACCTACACTGATCCTTAACTAATGAGTACTGTCTCATGTCCAACCTACACTGATCCTTAACTAATGAGTACTTTCTCATGTCCAACCTACACTGTTCCTTAACTAATGAGTACTTTCTCATGTCCAACCTACACTGCTCCTTAACTAATGAGTACTGTCTCATGTCCAACCTACACTGATCCTTAACTAATGAGTACTGTCTCATGTCCAACCTACACTGTTCCTTAACTAATGAGTACTTTCTCATGTCTAACCTACACTGATCCTTAACTAATGAGTACTGTCTCATGTCCAACCTACACTGCTCCTTAACTAATGAGTACTTTCTCATGTCCAACCTACACTGCTCCTTAACTAACGAGTACTGTCTCATGTCCAACCTACACTGCTCCTTAACTAATGAGTACTGTCTCATGTCCAACCTACACTGATCCTTAACTAATGAGTACTTTCTCATGTCCAACCTACACTGTTCCTTAACCAATGAGTACTTTCTCATGTCCAACCTACACTGATCCTTAACTAATGAGTACTTTCTCATGTCCAACCTACACTGTTCCTTAACTAATGAGTACTTTCTCATGTCCAACCTACACTGTTCCTTAACTAATGAGTACTTTCTCATGTCCAACCTACACTGTTCCTTAACCAATGAGTACTTTCTCATGTCCAACCTACACTGTTCCTTAACTAATGAGTACTTTCTCATGTCCAACCTACACTGTTCCTTAACTAATGAGTACTTTCTCATGTCCAACCTACACTGTTCCTTAACTAATGAGTACTTTCTCATGTCCAACCTACACTGTTCCTTAACTAATGAGTACTTTCTCATGTCCAACCTACACTGATCCTTAACTAATGAGTACTTTCTCATGTCCAACCTACACTGTTCCTTAACTAATGAGTACTTTCTCATGTCCAACCTACACTGTTCCTTAACTAATGAGTACTGTCTCATGTCCAACCTACACTGATCCTTAACTAATGAGTACTGTCTCATGTCCAACCTACACTGATCCTTAACTAATGAGTACTTTCTCATGTCCAACCTACACTGTTCCTTAACTAATGAGTACTTTCTCATGTCCAACCTACACTGCTCCTTAACTAATGAGTACTGTCTCATGTCCAACCTACACTGATCCTTAACTAATGAGTACTGTCTCATGTCCAACCTACACTGTTCCTTAACTAATGAGTACTTTCTCATGTCTAACCTACACTGATCCTTAACTAATGAGTACTGTCTCATGTCCAACCTACACTGCTCCTTAACTAATGAGTACTTTCTCATGTCCAACCTACACTGCTCCTTAACTAATGAGTACTTTCTCATGTCCAACCTACACTGCTCCTTAACTAATGAGTACTTTCTCATGTCCAACCTACACTGTTCCTTAACTAATGAGTACTTTCTCATGTCCAACCTACACTGCTCCTTAACTAATGAGTACTTTCTCATGTCCAACCTACACTGCTCCTTAACTAATGAGTACTGTCTCATGTCCAACCTACACTGATCCTTAACTAATGAGTACTTTCTCATGTCCAACCTACACTGTTCCTTAACCAATGAATACTTTCTCATGTCCAACCTACACTGATCCTTAACTAATGAGTACTTTCTCATGTCCAACCTACACTGTTCCTTAACTAATGAGTACTGTCTCATGTCCAACCTACACTGTTCCTTAACTAATGAGTACTTTCTCATGTCCAACCTACACTGTTCCTTAACCAATGAATACTTTATCATGTCCAACCTACACTGCTCCTTAACTAATGAGTACTTTCTCATGTCCAACCTACACTGCTCCTTAACTAATGAGTACTGTCTCATGTCCAACCTACACTGATCCTTAACTAATGAGTACTGTCTCATGTCCAACCTACACTGATCCTTAACTAATGAGTACTTTCTCATGTCCAACCTACACTGCTCCTTAACTAATGAGTACTGTCTCATGTCCAACCTACACTGCTCCTTAACTAATGAGTACTTTCTCATGTCCAACCTACACTGTTCCTTAACTAATGAGTACTTTCTCATGTCCAACCTACACTGTTCCTTAACCAATGAATACTTTCTCATGTCCAACCTACACTGATCCTTAACCAATGCACATGATTAGTATTTGTTATCTCTTTGAGGTGCATATCCCCAAAAACATGACTTTTATTTTGCTTTAAGCCTCTCCTATTAACAGTTTCAATCATCTTAACCTGATTAATGGCTGTTCACTGCCCATAGTGTTAAGTCAAGATTGCTACAGAATTTTCTACAGTTCTTCTGAAAATGACAAACATTTAGTGTTATAAATCCAATAAATGAATGTGTAATTTTTTTTTATAAATACTGAACTTTAATTTTTTTTCTTTTTTAGATACAAATCCACCCTGGGCATAAAAACTGTGACACATGTGCACAATTCCTTTTGTCATGTTGTGGGCACTAACACCGTGACAAACACAGTCACATCTCATGACTTGTAGTGTCTCTACTTAAACTGTTACCACTGGAGTAATAATGTACACAGAGTTACCACTTTGTTAATGACACGTCAACAGTGTTATTGACACGTCAACAGTGTTAATGACATGTCAACATTGTTAGTGACATGTCAATATTCTTAGTGACACATCAACATTGTTGGTGACGCGTCATAAAGCACACTACATTGATGTCACCACCCAGCACTGCCAAGAGACAGCAGAGCAGTGGACAATAACTGGTCAGCAGTGTACATGCACTGGTCAGCCATGTAAACACACTTGTCAGCAGTGTACGTGCACTGGTCAGCCATGTAAACACACTTGTCAGCAGTGTACGTGCACTTGTCAGCAGTGTGCATGCACTGGTCAGCCATGTAAACACACTTGTCAGCAGTGTACATGCACTGGTCAGCCAAGTAAACACACTTGTCAACAGTGTAGATGCACTGGTCAGCCAAGTAAACACACTTGTCAGTAGCGTGCATGCACTGGTCAGCCATGTAAACACACTCGTCAGTAGCATACATGCACTGGTCAGCCATGTAAACACACTTGTCAGCAGCATACTTGCACTGGTCAGCCACTTGCACACACTTGTCAACAGTGTACATGCACTGGTCAGCAATGTAAACACACTTGTCAGCAGTGTGCATGCACTGGTCAGCAATGTAAACACACTTGTCAGCAGTGTGCATGCACTGGTCAGCCATGTAAACAAACTTGTCAGCAGTGTGCATGCACTGGTCAGCATTGTAAACACACTTGTCAGCAGTGTGCATGCACTGGTCAACCATGTAAACACACTTGTCAGCAGTGTACATGCACTGGTCAGCCATGTAAACACACTTGTCAGCAGTGTATATTTTATTATTTATTATTATTAAAAATGTATTTTGCAGTGACGACAGCCAGAATGGGCAAGCAGCTGTCTTCTACAAGCAGCTGTCTCCTACAAGCAGCTGTCTCCTACAAGCAGCTGTCTCCTACACCCGCTTACTCCGCTTCAATTATTATTCTGTGTAGTTTGTTCCTGGGTTTTACTTTTGGCGATCCAATGCTCCAGGTCGACCATTGTCTTTAGCAGCAGTGTACATGCACTGGTCAGCAGAGTACATGCACTGGTCAGCAGTGTACATGCGCTGGTCAGCAGTGTACATGCACTGGTCAATAGCTGTTTCCTTTTGCTGATCTCAAAAGCAAATAGACCAGTGCGTGTCAGTGACAGATAGTGTTATCTCTGACACATAGTGTTATCTCTGACACATAGTGTTATCTCTGACACATAGTGTTATCTCAGGATTATTTGTGCACAAAGATCAGTACATAACCACGTTGATATCACACGGCCAATACTACCTTCAACCTCCGCAGGCCTCGTCTCACAAGACATGATGTGAGGCTGAAACAATGAATCTATTGCGTGATATGTTTTCAACAAAACTACTGTGTGATATGCAGACATGACATGACATGCCGGCGGTAGGCCCCGGTAGCTAGCTTGTGCAATAGTGTGTAGCCAGACAACCTGCCAGTCAGCCAGCTAGGTAGTCAGTTAATTAGCAAGCCAGCCAGTCAATCGGTCAGCAGTTTAACAATGTGCCAAGAATACCTGATGAAAAAGAAAGTTACCCAGAATGCCGAGGTAGCCTGCTATGTATCGCACTTCTAGGTTGTCTTTCTTGGCAAGGAGCGCTCCAACCAGAGGAGGCAAGATCATGACAATGTTACTGATGGTGTTCCCTGAAACATTGAGAGAAGACAAGATCATGACAATGTTACTGATGGTGTTCCCTGAAACATTGAGAGAAGACAAGATCATGACAATGTTACTGATGGTGTTGCCTGAAACATTGAGAGAAGACAAGATCATGACAACGTTACTGATGGTGTTTCCTGAAACATTGAGAGAAGACAAGATCATGACAATGTTACTGATGGTGTTGCCTGAAACATTGAGAGAAGACAAGATCATGACAACGTTACTGATGGTGTTGCCTGAAACATTGAGAGAAGACAAGATCATGACAATGTTACTGATGGTGTTGCCTGAAACATTGAGAGAAGACAAGATCATGACAATGTTACTGATGGTGTTCCCTGAAACAATGAGAGAAGACAAGATCATGACAACATTACTGATGGTGTTCCCTGAAACAATGAGAGAAGACAAGATCATGACAACATTACTGATGGTGTTCCCTGAAACAACAAGAGAAGACAAGATCATGACAATGTTACTGATGGTGTTGCCTGAAACATTGAGAGAAGACAAGATCATGACAACGTTACTGATGGTGTTTCCTGAAACATTGAGAGAAGACAAGATCATGACAATGTTACTGATGGTGTTGCCTGAAACATTGAGAGAAGACAAGATCATGACAACATTACTGATGGTGTTCCCTGAAACAACAAGAGAAGATAAGATATGACAACGTTACTGATGGTGTTACCTTTAACAGCATTTTGTCCCTGTTTGTTGGGTTTCTGCCAGATTTTACTGGTTAGAAAAAATGGTAAAAACCCATTTTACCCATTTTATTGAACGTCCCACAAAGACAAGTGTTTTGCCAAAGCCAACCTCAATTGTACATACATACATATAAGTAAATTTCTGTGTACACCTGCATAAACACTTGTTGCTCAACAAAGATCCTACATGGGTCATACTTGCAGTAAGCAGCACAACACAGGTGAGTCGCTCACCTGTGCCAGCTTCACGCATGAGCGCACAAGGAACTAGGTGACAAGTTCTATGTGACACACTCACATGTCTAGGCAGAGATAGTTGACAGATTTACATATCTAGACAGGGAGAGTTGACACATTCACCTGTCCTGGCTGGGACAGTTGACACACTCACATGTTTAGGCAGGGACATTTGATACTCACACGTCTAGACAGAGACAGTTGACACACTCACTTGTCTAGGTAAGGACAGTTGACACACAAACCTGTTCAGGCTTGGACAGTTGACACACTCACCTGTTTACTACTATTCTACTATTGGGGGATCTCTACCAGTCTTACAGGGGGGACCTTGGAAAATGAACCAATGATCAGCCTGTATTTAGCATTGACACAATCCCTAACCAGCCAACCCATGTAAGCATTGAAATAGTCCCTGATCAGCCAGCCCCTGAATGTAAGCATTGACACAGTCCCTGACCAGCCAGTCCCTGTATGTAAGCATTGACACAGTCCCTCACCTGCTAGTCCCTGTATGTAAGCATTGACACAGTCCCGCATGAGCTATTCCCTGTATGTAAGCATTGACACAGTCCCTCACCAGCCAGCCCCTGTTTGTAAGCATTAACGTAGTCCCTCACCAGCTATTCCCTGTATGTAAGCATTGACACAGTCCCTGATCAGCCAGTCACTGTATGTAAGCATTGACATAGTCCCTGACCAGCCAGCCCTTCTATGTAAGCATTGAAACAGTCCCTGACCAGCTGGCCCTTGAAAGTGCTGCATTATTGAGCAGTCATGCCCGACATGCGGCCATTGTATCAGGTAGCAATGGAAACTGTCAGCACACTGGTTGCTAGGCAACACAGAAACATATCACAAGAGAATATCTGAGCATGCAGCAACCAACAGATCAGATCTGAGATTAGAGTTGTCAACTGTTCACAACTAAACACAAATGTACCATTCTGTCCACAACTAAACACAACTGTACCATTCTGTCCACAACTAAATACAAATGTACCATTCTGTCCACAACTAAATACAACTGTACCATTCTGTCCACAACTAAATACAAATGTACCATTATGTCCACAATTAAATACAAATGTACCATTATGTCCACAACTAAACACAACTGTACCATTCTGTCCACAACTAAATACAAATGTACCATTATGTCCACAACTAAATACAAATGTACCATTATGTCTACAACTAAACACAACTGTACCATTCTGTCCACAACTAAATACAACTGTACCATTATGTCCACAACTAAATACAACTGTACCATTCTGTCCACAACTAAACACAACTGTACCATTCTGTCCACAACTAAATACAACTGTACCATTCTGTCCACAACTAAATACAACTGTACCATTATGTCCACAACTAAATACAATTGTACCATTCTGTCCACAACTAAATACAACTGTACCATTATGTCCACAACTAAATACAATTGTATCATTCTGTCCACAGGTAAACACAATTACACCCGTCATGTTGTTCTTCACATCATGTATTGGTGGATGTTTCCGTTCATTTCCGCAAGTTACAGCAGTTTCTAATCAAAAATGGATACAAGATCTGAAATACATCGATTATGTGTTGCAAGTTTAGCATATAGAGCAATATTTTTCAGAATATTTCATATTATTTTGTCTTCTACGGGGCAACATGCAGTTAAAGAAGCTCTGTAAAAAAATTTTTTTATATATATATATGGGACGGGGGAGTGATTTTCTTAAATCAAATCATAATTTTTTACATTCTTGAAAATGAACTTTTTACAAAGCCTATACTGTATGTTTTTCTTGATTGTTTGCAAAACTCATTTCATTAGTCCTTGAATGTAGTTTGATGCTACACCAATCAAGTTTAAAACAAAGTATAATACTATAATACTGTATAATACTTAGATCTACTCTGAGAATAAAAAAATCAGATTGTTGGGACATTTTAATGATATGAAACCCACCATTGGTTGAGTATCAGTTATTAGGCCAAGATGGCTAAAAAGTTACAATTTACAAACTTTGTTC
>BSQZ01000030.1:4985000-4990000 GCA_033239005.1 Lamellibrachia satsuma | reverse complement strand
TGTACCTGACCCTCACCCCTGTACAGCACTGTACCTGGAGGAAGAGACTGTACCTGACCCTCACCCCTGTTCAGCAGGGAACAAGGAGGAAGAGACTGTACCTGACCCTCACCCCTGTTCAGCAGGGAACAAGGAGGAAGAGACTGTACCTGACCCTCACCCCTGTTCAGCAGGGAACAAGGAGGAAGAGACTGTACCTGACCCTCACCCCTGTTCAGCAGGGAACAAGGAGGAAGAGACTGTACCTGACCCTCACCCCTGTTCAGCAGGGAACAAGGAGGAAGAGACTGTACCTGACCCTCACCCCTGTTCAGCAGGGAACAAGGAGGAAGAGACTGTACCTGACCCTCACCCCTGTTCAGCAGGGAACAAGGAGGAAGAGACTGTACCTGACCCTCACCCCTGTTCAGCAGGGAACAAGGAGGAAGAGACTGTACCTGACCCTCACCCCTGTTCAGCAGGGAACAAGGAGGAAGAGACTGTACCTGACCCTCTCCCCTGTACAGCAGGGAACAAGGAGGAAGAGACTGTACCTGACCCTCACCCCTGTACAGCAGGGAACAAGGAGGAAGAGACTGTACCTGACCCTCACCCCTGTTCAGCAGGGAACAAGGAGGAAGAGACTGTACCTGACCCTCACCCCTGTTCAGCAGGGAACAAGGAGGAAGAGACTGTACCTGACCCTCGCCCCTGTTCAGCAGGGAACAAGGAGGAAGAGACTGTACCTGACCCTCGCCCCTGTTCAGCAGGGAACAAGGAGGAAGAGACTGTACCTGACCCTCGCCCCTGTACAGCAGGGAACAAGGAGGAAGAGACTGTACCTGACCCTCGCCCCTGTTCAGCAGGGAACAAGGAGGAAGAGACTGTACCTGACCCTCGCCCCTGTACAGCAGGGAACAAGGAGGAAGAGACTGTACCTGACCCTCACCCCTGTTCAGCAGGGAACAAGGAGGAAGAGACTGTACCTGACCCTCGCCCCTGTACAGCAGGGAACAAGGAGGAAGAGACTGTACCTGACCCTCACCCCTGTTCAGCAGGGAACAAGGAGGAAGAGACTGTACCTGACCCTCGCCCCTGTTCAGCAGGGAACAAGGAGGAAGAGACTGTACCTGACCCTCACCCCTGTTCAGCAGGGAACAAGGAGGAAGAGACTGTACCTGACCCTCGCCCCTGTACAGCAGGGAACAAGGAGGAAGAGACTGTACCTGACCCTCACCCCTGTTCAGCAGGGAACAAGGAGGAAGAGACTGTACCTGACCCTCACCCCTGTTCAGCAGGGAACAAGGAGGAAGAGACTGTACCTGACCCTCGCCCCTGTTCAGCAGGGAACAAGGAGGAAGAGACTGTACCTGACACTCGCCCCTGTTCAGCAGGGAACAAGGAGGAAGAGACTGTACCTGACACTCGCCCCTGTTCAGCAGGGAACAAGGAGGAAGAGACTGTACCTGACCCTCACCCCTGTTCAGCAGGGAACAAGGAGGAAGAGCACATATTACACCAATATAATTCACCTAATATCAATAAATAATTACAGGTAACTATGGTGTGAGATAAGTTGAGCTACAGTATACCTACCATAAGTTGAGCTACAGTATACCTACCATAAGTTGAGTCACAATGTACCATAATTTGAGTCACAATGCACCATAAGTTGAGTCACAATTAATAAATGCTTTATTCGTATAATTTACGTATATGCCTTCTACTAAAATAGTAATAACTTCAATCTACACAACGAAGTCTTGCTGGCTGGGGCGTGTGGTACAGACTTGCGCATAGCGGGCTGGGTACACTTACAACGAAGTCTTGCTGGCTGGGGCGTGTGGTACAGACTTGCGTATAGCGGGCTGGGTACACTTACAACGAAGTCTTGCTGGCTGGGGCGTGTGGTACAGACTTGCGTATAGCGGGCTGTGTACACTTACAACGAAGTCTTGCTGGCTGGGGCGTGTGGTACAGACTTGTGTATAGCGGGCTGTGTACACTTACAACGAAGTCTTGCTGGCTGGGGCGTGTGGTACAGACTTGCGTATAGCGGGCTGGGTACACTTACAACGAAGTCTTGCTGGCTGGGGCGTGTGGTACAGACTTGTGTATAGCAGGCTGTGTACACTTACAACGAAGTCTTGCTGGCTGGTGCGTGTTTTACCGATTTGTGTATAGCGGGCTGTGTACACTTACAACGAAGTCTTGCTGGCTGGGGCGTGTGGTACAGACTTGTGTATAGCGGGCTGTGTACACTTACAACGAAGTCTTGCTGGCTGGGGCGTGTGGTACAGACTTGTGTATAGCGGGCTGTGTACACTTACAACGAAGTCTTGCTGGCTGGGGCGTGTGGTACAGACTTGTGTATAGCGGGCTGTGTACACTTACAACGAAGTCTTGCTGGCTGGGGCGTGTGGTACAGACTTGTGTATAGCGGGCTGGGTACACTTACAACGAAGTCTTGCTGGCTGGTGCGTGTTTTACCGATTTGTGTATAGCGGGCTGTGTACACTTACAACGAAGTCTTGCTGGCTGGGGCGTGTGGTACATACCTGTGCATAGCGGGCTGGGTACACTTACAACGAAGTCTTGCTGGCTGGGGCGTGTGGTACAGACTTGTGTATAGCGGGCTGGGTATACTTACAACGAAGTCTTGCTGGCTGGGGCGTGTGGTACAGACTTGTGCATAGCGGGCTGTGTACACTTACAACGAAGTCTTGCTGGCTGGGGCGTGTGGTACATACCTGTGCATAGCGGGCTGGGTACACTTACAACGAAGTCTTGCTGGCTGGGGCGTGTGGTACATACCTGTGCATAGCGGGCTGGGTACACTTACAACGAAGTCTTGCTGGCTGGGGCGTGTGGTACATACTTGTGTATAGCGGGCTGGGTACACTTACAACGAAGTCTTGCTGGCTGGGGCGTGTGGCACAGACTTGTGTATAGCGGGCTGGGTACACTTACAACGAAGTCTTGCTGGCTGGGGCGTGTGGTACAGACTTGTGTATAGCGGGCTGGGTACACTTACAACGAAGTCTTGCTGGCTGGGGCGTGTGGTACAGACTTGTGTATAACGTGTTGGGAACACTTGCATTGACAGCAATATATGAATACTAAAACTTAACAATACTAAAACATAACAATACTAAAACATAACAATACTAAAACATAACAATACTAAACACGAAATGTAGTAAGAAGAGTCCTACCGCCACCGCCACCGCCACAGTATCTAGTATCACCTAATGACATATGTGAGCATAGTGCCCACGTACCTGAGCATAGTGCCCACGTACCTGAGCATAGTGCCCACGTACCTGAGCATAGTGCCCACGTACCTGAGCATAGTGCCCACGTACCTGAGCATAGTGCCAACGTACCTGAGCATAGTGCCCATGTACCTGAGCATAGTGCCCACGTACCTGAGCATAGTGCCCACGTACCTGAGCATAGTGCCCTACGTACCTGAGCATGTGGGGTACCATGCTCATTTCTGTAATGGAGAAATATTGTATTTCAGCCTCTTCTCGAATTTTTTTGAAATGACATGTCAATGAACTGTCAATCAGACTATGGTGGAGCTTAACATACAATTTTCCATTTTATGATATCCTATATATTGTTGGCACTAGCGGAATTTGAAACAAAATACGTGCATTGTGCCCCGGTCCCCCCTACCCTCTCATTGTGCCCCGGTCCCCCCACCCTCTCATGGTCCCCCGGTCCCCCCTACCCTCTCATTGTGGCCCGGTCTCCCCTACCCTCTCATTGTGCCCCGGTCTCCCCTACCCTCTCATTGTGGCCCGGTCTCCCCTACCCTCTCATTGTGCCCCGGTCTCCCCTACCCTCTCATGGTGCCCCAGTCTCCCCTACCCTCTCATGGTGTCCCAGTCTCCCCTACCCTCTCATTGTGCCCCGGTCTCCCCTACCCTCTCATGGTGTCCCAGTCTCCACTACATAGCTAGTCTAAAATGCTATGTAGGGGAGACCGGGGCTAAACAATGCTACGGGATGCTCCAAACATAGAGCGAACGCTCTACCGCTCTAAGTCACGACAGCTCAAAAGGAATGTTGCATTCAATTCGTTATGTATTCTACCGTCTCGTGGCATTTTCGTTTTAACTGTCAATTTTGTTTAAGCACATTTACCTTGGTAGCATTTACAGGAGTTTTTTCGACTCATTGTCCTCAGGCACACTGACCGCTAGACCGCCGACCCCAGGTCGCTCGACCGACAGTCTGGCTCACTGACCGCTAGACCGCTGACCCCTGGTCCCTCGACCGACAGTCTGGCTCACTGACCGCTAGACCACTGACCCCTGGTCCCTCGACCGACAGTCTGGCACACTGACCGCTAGACCGCTGACCCCTGGTCCCTCGACCGACAGTCTGGCTCACTGACCGCTAGACCACTGACCCCTGGTCCCTCGACCGACAGTCTGGCTCACTGACCGCTAGACCGCTGACCCCTAGTCCCTCGACCGACAGTCTGGCACACTGACCGCTAGACCACTGACCCCTGGTCCCTCGACCGACAGTCTGGCTCACTGACCGCTAGACCGCTGACCCCTGGTCCCTCGACCGACAGTCTGGCACACTGAGCGCTAGACCACTGACCCCTGGTCCCTCGACCGACAGTCTGGCTCGATGACCGCTAGACCGCTGACCCCTGGTCCCTCGACCGACAGTCTGGCACACTGACCGCTAGACCACTGACCCCTGGTCCCTCGACCGACAGTCTGGCTCACTGACCGCTAGACCGCTGACCCCTGGTCCCTCGACCGACAGTCTGGCTCACTGACCGCTAGACCACTGACCCCTGGTCCCTCGACCGACAGTCTGGCTCACTGACCGCTAGACCGCTGACCCCTGATCCCTCGACCGACAGTCTGGCACACTGACCGTTAGACCGCTGACCCCTGGTCCCTCGACCGACAGTCTGGCACACTGACCGCTAGACCGCTGACCCCTGGTCCCTCGACCGACAGTCTGGCTCACTGACCGCTAGACCGCTG